>VZZY01006578.1:42972-67613 GCA_013400335.1 Eurystomus gularis | reverse complement strand
AATCCCATCGTGGTTCTGCATCAGGGCTTGAGGAGAGCAGGGGAGTCTATAGTCCTGAGCCCCAAAAATCAATCTGTGCAATGCTAAAACGTTCCTTTGCTCCCTGGCCGGTGTAGGGATGGAACCCACCTCCCTTTGCACCCTGGGGGTGCTCACCTTGCAGGGGCTGCTGGCCTCTGCCCCACCAGGAAGTTTCGGGGGACCCTCTGCCCCACGAGAGCGGAGCGAGGAGGGGGAAGCGGCAGGTTTACAGTAAAGGCCGGAGCGTGGCCGGGGAAATCGCCACGGCTGGGCTGGGCTTCCCAGAAGACATGAAATCAGCTGTGGGAAGGGGAGGGAGACGGTGGAAGCGTCGTGTTATCGCTGGGAAGTCAGATGCGAGAGTCTAACGGCAAAGTGGGGGGCGAGACCCGCTCCCCCCCATCGCTCTGCGCGTGTGGGCCTGTAAATGGAAGGACTTCTATTTACAGCTGCAAACTCTGCGGCTTAGTTACCCAAGCTCTTTCCTTAATGACAAAGGACATCTTCCGTCATCACTTTATAGCCCTTCCTCTTTCTCCTACGCGGGAGCTGAGGGTGGAGGATCCAGCTGTAAACTTCCAGAGCTGCGGGTACACCAGGCCATCTTACTCTTCTCCCCCCAGCAAACCCCCTCTTTGAGTTACTCCTCGTGTAAATGCTGTTTACCCCTCGGCTGGGCAGACAAGGCTGCTGGTACCCAGGGTGGAAGCCGAGCTGGCCCCATGCTCCAGGTTCATTTGTCTTTTGGGGAGGCAGCCCAACAGCAGCTGTGTGAAAGGGGTTGTCGGGCTGGGATTAACTCCCACCCATCCTCTCAGCTCCCAGGTATTTCCAGAGTTTTGTCAGGGCAGAAGTTGCTGTCGGGAAACCTCACTCTTCCTGCTGTTTTCTTCCTGCCTTTTCCATCTTTCTCCTGGATTTTGCTGGTTTCTAGAAAAAATAACTCCATTGATGCGGAGCCCCTCGGTGTCTCTGACTTCCTTACGGATGGCTTGTGTGAAACCTCTTGTCTTAAAATATTCTGTGTCGCTTCTGAGGCTGTTTACCTTTGCAAAGTAGAAACTCGATCCACCTTAGAGAGATCACGGTGTGACTAGAGAAGTGGGGTGATAAGCACATGCTGTGAAAAGTTTCTGGGATGGGAGAAATGCCCTGAAATACCTTGTTCCTAGAGTGGAATGAATCGACATGAGATTTCTGCTCTGGGAGCTGGGTCATGAGTGATGGCAAAGAGCAAGGCTGGGGCATCAGTTCTGCTGCTTTCAGAGGTGGGAGGGAAATCTGTCACCTCCCCACTCCCTGCAAACTTTTTCGCCAAGGAGAAAAGGGCTTTGTGCGTGTGGATTTGGAGGAAGCAAGTTTCCCCTCTTGGCAGGTTGATCCGTCAAAGGGAATTCTGACAGGGCAGAGCCCTTGGGAACGGTAGCTTGGTCCTTTGGGACAGGACTGAGACACAGAAGGTGAAGAGCAGCTTCCAAGCGTCTCCTCCCTGTGTAGATTCTCTGGGCTTCTCCCGTGGAGGAGCAGCAGCGCAGGAGAGCATCCCTCAGCTTCTCGGAGCTGCTTTGCTGCAGCACCGTGTGTGTGTATGGGGGGTCGTTTCTGCCCTAGGAAGAGCTGGAGGTGAGGACATCTGAGAGGCATGAACGCGTGTTGAACACTTGTGTTTAAAGAATGGAGATGTTAAAAATCACCTGGATGGAGCGACTCCTCAAAAACTTGAAACACTGTGGTTTTTCTGTGGAGACAAGTTGGAGTTTAAGAGGCTGAACGTACAACACAAAATTAGCGTTTTCCTATCGTTGAGGTTATTTTATCCCTACAACGTTTCTGTGAGGCCTTGCTGTGTTTCCCCAGGTGGGGATGGGGAGGCAGAGAAGGCTTCTGTGCCAGAAAAGTCTGGACTAACAGCCTGGGATTTTAGTGTGACATCTTGGTCCCTTTAAGCAGGAGTTTGCCCTTTGGGGGACCTGTAATTTAAACATCACTGGCTGCTTTTTAAAGCAATGTCTCCATCCAATGCTTGTATGAAACTGGTCCAGCAGTGCCCTGGAGGGACCTGGTGCTGAGTGTTGTGGCCTTTTTTCAGGCAGACCCAAGAGGGCAAAGGTACGTGTGGCTTTGGCTTGTGTACAGAAGAGTGCGGGGAGAGGATACGGGCTCTGAGCATGGCCAGGGCCTCATCCCATCACCCTGCTCCTCTGCTCATCCAGCCAGAGCATCCTGCTGTAGCCATTGCCACGCACGCGTTCGTATGTGACTCAGATGCTTGGTAGCAGCGAGGAAATGAAGTTAGGTGTGAAAGCTTGTCCGAGGAAGGGTGGTCAGGTGTGAAAGGAGCTCAAGAAATGTCCAGGCGTAGTTTGGTTGAGGAAAGGGTGGCTGAGATCACCTTGTCCTACCAGCCAGGCTGGTCCCAGCAAGAGCCAGTCTTACAGCAGAATAATGGAGTGACACACTCTGCAAAACTCTGCTTTTCATTTTGGTTTTGTTTAAAATAAAAGAAAAATGCAGTTTTCACCTGAATTAAAATGCTTTTGATCTTTGTCTTCCATTGAACTTTTTGCTTCAGAGAGAATAGATTAATAAACACTTTCCAAACTATGTTTTTCCATTTGAAAGGTCCCCCTTTTATCTTCAACACAGAGCTTTAATGCTAACCTGGGTATGGGCTGGCTCTCCCTCAGTTCCTTTTGTCTTGACAACAATAAAAGTGCTTGTATTGTGGTCACGCTGGCCTTTACTGGTCACTTTTTAGTCTTTCCACTTTTTATTTTGAAGTCATCACATTAAAAAAAAAAAAAATTGCAATGTTATTTTAATCAGACCAAATGAAAGAGCAAATCAGAGCGAGAATTTTAATCTGCCCCAAGCAAAACTGCCTTGTACATCTGTCATGTTGGGATTAGTGGAACTCTTTAAAGAAGCTGAAGACTTTTTAAACAAAGTATTAAACATTTGTGACCTGATTTCCATTCTTACAATATTCTCATTAATAAGAGTGCAGGCTGAAAGACATCTGTTAGGTCCTAGTTGTTTTAAGAATATTACAGAATAATAAGAATATTGGAGGGTGGGGAGGGGTGGGTGGGGGGAATCTAAATAATATTTAGAGCCAAATCTCCACGCTGCAGTTTTCCAAAGTGATTGTGTCTGACTTGGGGGTGAAATGCAAGTCTTGATACAGCCCGTCAAGTTGGATGCTCTGTATCATCGGCCTTGCTTGGCCAGTTCAGGCTGTTAGAGCTTGGGTGAGGCTTCCCTGCTGCTTTGCCTGATGCTCCAACCCCACTTGAGTAGCAGAGAAGAGGCAACTCTGCCTCTCTGAGATAAAAATCTAGGCTGAAATGAAGAACAAGCAGAGGTGCAGCCTTAAATAGTGCCCAAACAACTTGTGCGTGCGGCACCCGCGCCCATCCTGTGCTGGGCCAGGCCCAAAACGGAGTAGGAAGGGAGTGAAAACCCCCTTCTCGGGGTTGCTGCTTGTGTTTCGTTTGATGTTAAGGCAGTTTAAGTGGCCTAGCTTGGACCCCTAAGGAAAAAGAAACCAGGCATGTGTTCGGTCAGCTACTTGCTGAAAGAAGCCTTCTCTATTAACATGGGTATATGGTTTAAGAGAAGGTTGCTGTCGACTGCAATCTCTTGCATCTTGTTTATGCTTGCTGGGTAAAATATTAACTAAAGCATCTGAACATAAAGTTCTGGTGTGAAAGAATATCAGCAGGGGAGAGCCATATGGTGCCAGCCTGCTAACAAAATACCAAACGCTGGAGATTCCTTTTTGCAGAAGACTGAAAACTCTCGTTCCCATACATAATACATGAGTTCACGCCTTTGATTACTCCAAACATTAGTCCAAGCGGTACAGGCGTCTCTTTGGAGCTAACACAACTTAGGGCACGCAGTTCTCTTCCCTCCTCCCCCCCCCCTTTCTTCCTTTACATAAAAGAAATCGATGTTGGGCTGTTAAGATACAAATATCCAATATGCTGTAAGACAATATGTTTCCGAAAGTGCTGCGTAAGCTGCCTTCCCTCTAATTAAATATAAACGGCAGGAGAGACTGGGCTTTCTTCGTTCTTTTGCTCAAAACCACTTGGCGAGCACGTGGCTCTCCCCGGGACAGCGTCTGCGTGTCAGGGCCGTGCCCGTTTTGGGGAAGCCTCTCGCTCCTCGTGGGTGCCATCGGACCTTTCCAGGACCGTAGCCAGCCCTCCGAGCAGCAGCTCATGTTTCCCTGAACGTTCCCTTTGAGCTGAGGACTCGGGTGTATTCAACAGCAGCGGATTCAAACCCCGCATTAGGAGGATCCCCTGGTGAATATTATTATAAGGTACCAGAGATGGCTCTGGGGGAGCTTTCATGCGCACGGTATTTAAAAACCAAGGTATTGCTGGCAAGATCCGTAGGTGACACTCTGAGCACTTTTGAATTTCTTTTTTTTTTTTTAAAACAATCCCTCGAAACCAACAATTTGACGTGTAATGACTCTGCCTGGTGCTTGTCACCAGGCTCCCCGAGAGCAGCTTGTTAAGTTTTTGTGACGAGTGCCCAATTACCTGTGCGTAGAAACACCCATGGAGTGCGGAGAAACCTCCCCAGCAGCTGCCTCTGCTTAACCCGCATTTCAGAGCAGAGGTCTTTCCTTGCTCCTGGTGCTTTCCGGCCTGGAAGAGGCAGCTCCGAGGCGTGGAAGGTGTTGCTTGTCTGGCAGCCGTGGGTTTGGGGCCAAAGCTTGTGTCTGAGTCACTTCTTTCAGCTCTTGGACATCCAAACTCTTGTGGGAGAACGTTGGGTTCAGCACCTAAGTGCGGAATTGGGCTTTTCTCTTTCAGCACTGGCTTTTCCCATTCTGGCTTCATGGGCAATGCCGGGTGATGGGATGGAAATGAAGTCAAAGCCCCAAGTTGGCTGAATGGCCCATGAAAGTTTTGGGGCAGGGGTGGGTCTGGTGTGTGAAGCTGTGTCCCAAGGGGAGACTGCTGCTGGGATAAGCGAAGGTGTCAGAAGGGCTTTGAGAGAAGTTGCCTGATTTCAGCCAAGAGCCTTTGAAAACTGTCTCGTAATGGGGCTTAAAGTCTAAGCCTTGCTGGGCGACACATGCCCAGTCCTTGCTCCAGACCCAAAACCCAAGTGTCTGTGCAGGAATGAAAGGAAATAAATTATTCCTTTCCCTGGTAAGGGAAAAAAAAAGTCTTTATCTGTAAGAAATAAAAAGCCTTGGGTGGGAGGTATTCTGGGTAAAGTTATCTTGGGCAAAGCTAGCCCAACTCAAGTGGCTCTGCAAGAGAGGAAGGAAAGCTGATGCCTCTGAAGCTGATGTGGCCATGAGCGCGTCTGGAGCCCCAGATTCTCCTGCTGTTGCACATGTTTCTCCTCCATAATTTAGAAGCTTTGCATCTAGGGAGCTTCTGGCAAGTGGAGTTAAGGGTTGGTTTGTTGCCCTCAATATTTTGATATAATTAGTCAGCGAGCGACTTGCTGCTTTTGCCCAGAGAGATGCTCTCTCCAAGAACACAAGTGACAGGAGAGGATTAATAGCCTTCTGGAGAGAGCTGCTCTGTTGTTGTTTTGGTGGTGTGGGTTTTTTGTTGTGTTTTGTTTTGGTTTTAATTTAAAACAAGAAAAAGAAAGTGCCTGGGAGCGATGTTGTTGCTCTAAAAAAAAAATGACAGTCTAAACAGTTAACTTTGCCTGCAGTGTCTCAGAGGAGCGTGGAGTTGTCAGCTCAGTCTCCTGCATCTCCTAGAAACTTTCGGCTCCCTTGGCTTCCCTGGCTGCCGGGGAGGCCGGGTGCTGCCGTGCTGGCAAAGCAGCTCTGGCAGGTTGGCTGCTCACCCACCAAGCAAGGAGCATGGAGGAGAGCAAGGACACCCCATGGAAAAGGGAGGGTTGGGTTTGGAGGAGAACCTTCCCACTTGTGCGATACGAGCTGATCCTTGGCTGCGGGGTCTGGGAAGCGAGCGCATCGCTGGGGTCTTGGGTTTTCCCTGCTCTAATCTTGGGATAAAACGGATGCGGTGTGGTGGGCTCAGGCTGTGCCAGCGGCTGGAAGAGGGGATGAAGGCTGCTGGGAGAGCACTGCCCATGGGCGCCCAGCTGCTGCCCCATCCCTCCTCCTCCTCCTCATCGTCCCCCCAGCACAAGCGAGCGCAGGCTGCCGTAGGAAGGACAGAAACGTATCACTCGCCTCTATTTAATTTCAATTACACGGGGGCTGCAGGAGCACTCAGAGCGGTGCCAGCAGGGCTATAAACTTAACATATTCGACAATTCTTCTTCTTTTCAAGCAAGCGGCGCACAGCGACCGCCCCATCCAGCGGCGGTAATCCTGGGGAGGGGGGCTGAGATGCTGCGTGCTGCCGTTCAGGCTCCTCTTTAATAAAGCCATTGGAAGGGGCAGCTTAATTGCCTTGTTTTGTGACGGGCAGCGTGGCACCCTGTGTGTGCCCCCGGTCCACGTTTGGTGTAGAAATGGGCTTTGGTTTGAGCGTGCCGAGCCCGTGCCCTGCGGGGGGATGCTGGTGGGGGTCTGAGAGCCAGCGCTGCCTCTTACCCCAGGGGAGTTGTTGCTGCACGATGATCTCACCTCCTTTTACGCCTTATTGCTTCTGTCTCTCTGACTCCGTATGACACACGCTTACGTGTCAACTTTTCACTTCTTGTATGGCAGCGGAGAGGAAAGGCTTAATATCAGAAAGACAAGCTGGCAGCTGGGAAGTAGCCCACTTAGTCATCTAACTTTGCGTCAGAGGCACTTCCAGCCTCTTGCCCGGCTCTTCCAGGCAGCTTCTTCCTCCTCTGCCTGACCCAGAGTCCCACGTGGTAGAAATCTCCGTCTGGAAAATCAGTGTTGCTTGTTCAAGTGGGTGGTGGACCCCAGACCGGTGCTGGGGGCAGAAGGGTTTGTGTCCCTCAAACGCCTCGGTGTGCCCAGCTTGGAGCAGCAGCAATGTAGGACTTTTTGCAGCTTTTTTTTGTCCTGAACTCACGGGGCTGAGGGTGAAGTCCCAGAGCAGATTTAAATTCACTTGAGCTGTGACAGCCAGCACTGGGGCATCTCTGAAGGTTTGAAGCCCAGAAGGAACTGAAGAGTCATTGACAGCTAAATCTATAGATGACTAAAATGCTAGAGGAAAGACCAGTCCAGCCATGAGAAAGGGGAGGCTTTGATTGCAGCAGTCGCTGATGCTTCCGCTCACCCCTCAACCTGCTGGGTTCATGTTCCTAGTCTGGGGGGACAACCCTGTCCCTGTCCACACGGTTGAGAAGATGCAAACCAAGGACTGTCTGGCATGTGGAACTGTGACCGATGCCATGGTGGAACTGGAAGTGAAGCATCACCATGCTGCTCTCCCGGGAGGTTACCCCTTCTCTGAATGGCAGGGAGAAGAAGTGAACTAGGGGGTCCTGGAGATGAAATCCCCTAATCTGGTTTGTTCCTCTACATCCATCATCTCATCGTGGCTGTGTCCCCACCAGCCTCTTCTTCAGCCTCTCTTCTCACTATTCATCTTTGGCCGTGGCAGTCCTAATGCTGCCCCAGAGTCCCTTTGTGCAGCACAGATTCACCGTGCGCACACACACAACCCTCAAGGTGTTCCCAGACCACTTCAGATGCTGAAGGACATCCATGTCCAACACCAGCAGTGCCAGTGGACATACTCACATACCCACTGTGTTCACCCCATGCAAACCTCCCCGGCTTACGTGGGTGGTTTCCACCTTCCCGAGGGCTTCTGTGTCAACAGCACCATGAGAAGGGTTTTAGAAGGCAGAAGATGCTCTTGTAACCTCACCTTGAGCCATCAGGTCGTTCCCATCAGCAGCAACTTATCTTGGAGCTGCTTCCTTCCCCGTGACCCGAGACATGCTTACCCAAAACCATCTCTAAAAATCCATCTGCGCCGAATTCTCCTGCTGGCGTTGCGCCGCATCGGCTCCGTGGATACCATTCGATTTGGTATGAAAAGTAATTATTACCGGGGTGCCGTTTAGCAGTTGTGTTCTACAGCGCTGGTAAGGTTAAAAGAAATAATAATAATAATATAAGAAAGACTCAGCCAGAGTAACTGCTTGCAACGTGCTATTTGCATTTTTAAGGAAATACTTCTTTGAGACAGCTTGGGTGAAAGGTCAGCATTTGCATATAAATGGAAAAGAAAGTGTGTGATGCTGGAAGTTACATCTATATTATTTTCTCAGCAGTGAGCTGCTGTTTTGGAGATGAAGGGACGCGGTTTGCATTTGGCTTTTATTGAATAGAGAAGGTACCAGGAAAGCCAAATTAGAACGAAATAATGAGGGAAACGTGCAAGAAGAAAGCAGCAGCATCCTGTTTCCCGGCGATGCTCTCCTGCTTGCCCGCCACGTTACACGCCTGTGTGCACACGCGCCGGGCACAAGCAGAGGAGCGGTGCTGAGCAGCTCCTGCTGCCTGCACAAAGGGATGGACGCTGGAGATGGAGCTGGTGGCAGGAGCTGTTTGTGGTGTGGATAAGCCTGGCCGAGGGGGGGATGCTGGCACTTGTGATAAGCCAGGGCTTGCTCGACTGTTTATTTTTTTTGAAATATTATTTGTTTTGTTCAGGCTCGGGTATGTTCGGAGAGGAGTTAATCAGCAGGCTCATATGAAGTTCTTGTTGTTGCAGTCGGAAGACTCACACTTTTGGCAACTCCTGGTGGGTGGCAGGGTGAAGGCGGGAGGCAGAGGCACCCATGGCTCAGGCCTTGCCTTGTCTTGGAGGGGTCAGCATCAGCTGGGAGCTTTTCCAGGCCCTGCAGTTGTCACAGGATCACAGAATGGAAGGGATTGGAAGAGACCTCTGGAGATCACCTTGTCCAACCCCCCTGCTCCAGCAGGTCACCCAGAGCAGGGGGCCCAGGATCGTGTCCAGGCGCCTTTGGAATCTCTCCAGAGAAGGAGACTCCACAACCTCTCTGGGCAGCCTGGGCCAGGCTCCCACACCCTCACAGCAAAAAAGTTTTTCCTTGTTTAGATTGTCCTGGGCCTTGGAAACCCCAGAGGTGTTCTCCAGTGGACAGCCTCATCGCTTTGTTTTCCCTCTTACTGGTAGCCCAGCTCACCATGCTCAGAGCAGCTTTGGGCTTTGTGATTTGACAGCTCCCCTGAGGAGCCGGGAGAAGATGGGATGTTGACCAATGTTCACTCTTTATTCTTTTTGATCAATATACTTCAGAACAATGCACAGGCAGCAGTGCTGCTGTGGGCACAGGGCATTTCTTCCTCTCTGGAGAAGTACACAAGTGACAAAAGGAGGAAAGGTGAAAACCACCTTCTTCTGTCTTCTGCAGCGCTGTGTAGCGTGCTTCTGCTGCTTTGTAGGGAAAGAAAAAAAAAAAAGACTCTAATAAAAAGTCTTATTAACAGGCCATGAACACTGGAGCATGAATATTGCTCTTAATGAGGAGAGACTGGAGCCTCGTTTGCTTCCTTTGCATCATAGGTGCACTCCCTGAAGCGCTGGGTGGTATGAAGAAACGGGGTGAAATGTTGGTCCTTCCCTAGTGCACTTCATGGCTCAGAGTACAGGGATGGAGAGAAGGACCCAAATGAAGGATGGCAGCACAACTATCTCAGGGGCCTGCGGATACCAGGTCCCGTGGCAAAGTGATGTCCACACCTCGCTCCTGGTGGATCTCTAACCCACTGCTGAGGGCTTTGCCACCTCTCCAAGGAGCGGCTTTTGGTGTTTCTTCCCTTCCTGTCACATGTCCTCACATTTGGGAAATCTGAATCTTCTTGTGATTAAGCTGGTTGCTCTGTGTCCCATCCCAGGGCCATAGGCAAGGGATCTTTCCCTTTTCCCATCCAGGACCTAGCAAAAAGAGTTCCAAAGCATCCAGGTATCAAAGGGCAAAGCAGGAGCTGGCATGGCTGAGGTGGCCACAGGGGCTGACACGGCTGCCTGGGCAGAGGTGGCAGCTGACAGCATCAAAAGCAGGATGAGCCAAGAGGTGAGGTGACATGAGGCTGGGAAGGAGGATGTGAGTCACTTGTGCTTCATGCAGTGCTGGAGGAGGGAGCCGATGCGGGGGGTGCTCCCTGGGCGCTGCAGGAACGGGTAGAAGGAGGGTGGCAGGTTCTTGTGGCTGGAGGTGGAGAATCAGCAGCATTGTGCTAGCAGTGACCTGTCTAGTTCCCCTTCGAATAGCCAGATGGAAACCTTGGTGCTCCCCTCCTCTCCTCTGTGCCCCCAGGACAAGCAGCCTGAGGAGCCTCAGACGCCCAGGACAGAGCAGGGCTGTCCTTGGCTGTTGGCAGTGGACACCTCTGAGCCGTACTGGTGCTGAGCCGGTTGCTTAGTGGGTTAGCAAAGTGCACCGTGCTGCAAGCGTCCGTTTGGCTGTGAAAGCACTAGAAAGGCTCGATCCTACAGAAATCAAACTCCTTCCTCTCCTTTGGGTAAGGGGAAAATAGAAGATCAGAGCGCACATCACAGGCTTCATAACTTTTGATGTGGCAGCGTGTGGTTCAGTAGCACAGTGGATTAAGCTGTCATTGTCTGTTTGTCGGGGCCGTGGGATCAGAAATTCAGCTCGCTGGTGTGATGAGTTGTTTGGTCTCTGAATGGCCGTGCAGTGCAGCAAGGCACCGCTGGGCTCTGAGTTTGGGCAAGAAGAGGCAGAGCTGGGAGTGACGCGGGGACGAGGAGCAGCGAGCTGCAGGGCTGGGAAAATGGGGTGTGCTGGGTCAGTGTGATGATGGAGCTGGGGGGGAAACTGCTCATGGCTTCTCCATTTCTCCTTTTACAGAGATAATAAACTCTGTGGGGCTTGGTCAAGTAAGGTCCTCAGGTGAGAGCATCAATGCTCAACATCCGCTTAGTTCTGGGCTCCCCAGTTCAGGAGAGACAAGGAACTGGAGAGAGTCCAGCGCAGGCTGTGAAGATGCTGAGGGGCCTGGAGCATCTCTGTGCCCAGGAAAGGCTGAGAGCCCTGGGGCTGCTGAGCTGGAGAAGAGAAGCCTCAGAGGGGATCTGATCAATGCTGAGCAAGAGCTTAAGGGCCCGTGGGGGGCAAGAGGATGGGGCCAGACTCTTGTCAGTGGTGCCCAGTGACAGGACAAGGGGCAACGGGCACCAACTGGAACCCAGGAGGTTCCATGGGAGCAGGAGGAGAAACTTGTTTGGTGTGAGGGTGTGGGAGCCTGGCCCAGGCTGCCCAGAGAGGTTGTGGAGTCTCCTTCTCTGGAGAGATTCCAAAGGTGCCTGGAGGCAATCCTGGGCCCCCTGCTCTGGGTGACCTGCGGGAGCAGGGGCTTGGACGAGATGATCTCCTGAGGTCACTTCCATTCTGTGATTGCCAAGCTCCTTTCCAAATACACTAAGGAAAAGTATCTTTAGGTCAGCAAATGAACAACAAAGAACCACCCGCAGTCTTGCTGGCCATGGTACGTCTCCCATCCATACATCCCATCCTGATTATTAAATCATATTTGCTGATAAGTATGAGATGTAATATCTATTACACAGCTGTTAAACCTCAATTATTATGTTTTAATGATCAGTCGTTTACTGTGCAATATACAATTAACATCCGGTATTAGGTCTTAAATTAAATGCATGTTTGGGAAGCTAAATTTGCAGCACTGAACGTAGCCCTGCCGCAGTAAACGGCGATAATTGCGTTGAATAGACACTATTTCTGTGCCCTGAGAGGGGGTTAAACCAACACCCCTGGCATCAGAAGAATGGAGGAGAATTGTTAAAGTAGCTGGCTTCTACTTTTCTGGTTTTAATGTATCTCCCATGAAAAAAGTGCCCCAATGCAAAGCTGCTGAGCTCCTGCATGCATGAAGGCTGAACTGTGCAGAAGATGGGCTCAGAGGAGTCTTTTCTTGGTGATGGTTGGGGCAATTAGTTGTTCTTCAGGCTGGGCTGGGCTGGGTCCTGGGCACTGTGCAGGGGGGTTCAGTGGGGCAGCCATGATCTGAGACTGAAGCTTAAATCAAAGATAAGACTCGCGTTGGCGGCTGGAAGAGANGATGGGCTCAGAGGAGTCTTTTCTTGGTGATGGTTGGGGCAATTAGTTGTTCTTCAGGCTCGGCTGGGCTGGGCTGGGTCCTGGGCACTGTGCAGGGGGGTTCAGTGGGGCAGCCATGATCTGAGACTGAAGCTTAAATCAAAGATAAGACTCGTGAAGAGAAGCCTTCACGCACTGCGTGGGTTTGGGGCCATGCAGGAAAGCAAATTCAGTTATGGGTGTTCTCCAGGCAGTGGCTGGTGGCCATGGAGAGCAGCATGTGTAGGCAATACACTGCAGTGTCAGCCAGCAAGAGTGCAGAGGGGTGGAGAGGCCCACGGGTGGTTTGTGCACCTTAGAGAAGATGTAAAACTTGGATTTGAGACTTTTTTTTTAAATTCATATGAAAGATGGGGTCCAAAGGGCACCCTCCAATCCCTGACGCTGCTGCTGTGTTTGCTGTGAGAAGTGAGCCTGTGTTGTCTGGTGGGACACTGATGGACCCAGCCTGTTCTCAGCGCGTTGCTGCCTTGTTCACACAGGGTTCACTTTTCCCATGAAAAATGTGCCTGAACAAAGATGAGGAAAAAGTCTTCCCCTCTTCCTTTTTCTCTTCTTGCACTTGGGGGGAGCAAATTAAGATTGATATGTTTTTCTTCTAGTTGTTCAGTTTAAATATGCAGTGACGCATCTTATGAGGAAACAAAGCCTTCACCCCCTCATCTTTTCTCTAAGGAACTTGTCTCTCACCCCATCACTTTGCCATAGCAGATGTTACCTCTGTGTAGATTTGGAGACAGGGAGGTGCTGTGAGCTGACCTTTCTCTGTAGATATGTCTGAAGGAGAGAAGGGAACAAATAGATTCAAGGTTTGGGAAAGAACCTCATCTGGAAGAGGACACATTGATGTTTTAGTGGTGGATTATCATAAATGTTGACGGCAAAAAGCAGCCTGAGGGACCCCCATGTGTGATCCAGTCCTGACTTAGGTGGCGTGTACTGAGGATGGAGAGGGTGGGGGAAAGCTGGTGACTTCCTTTGGGATGTGAAGGTCAGGCAGTGATCTCTCAGACCAGCTGAGCATCTAGGTTATTTTTCAAGGGGAAGTGAATGCAAGTGCTCCCGGCTGTGAGCTTTGCCTGTCCCAGCTTGGTGCTAGGAGAGGACACCACAATGTGCTGTTCCCTCCTGGACCTGCCTCCCATGGGCAAAAAATTGCATTTCAGGCAATATCCTGCATGTCCTCTTGAGTGGTCCAGCTAGGGGTTAAAAGTGTCCTTCACATGACCAGTGAGCTGCGTTTCTGCTGAACCCAGGGTCTGGAGGCAAGGTGGAAAGGGCAGAGCCAGCAGCGCAAGCTGATCCTCTCCAGAGACCAGCTGCGTTGAAGCAGCACAGAGTAGAGGAAATCTGATTCGTGTGTTGATGGAGCTGCCTTGGCCATCTGAACCGGGCCGGGCAGAGGGGTGGGAGCAGGCAGGAAGGCGCTGAGCTGGTGCGACCAACGCACCTTCAGCCTGGCCAAAGCTCCTCGCCCCACATGCAGCTCCTTCCCTTCCTTTTGCTCACAGGGATGAAGGCATGGGAGGTTGGGATGGGGTCTGTGGCAAGAGCGAGTTGGCATCTTGGGTCAAATTTACCGCAGCAGCTTCCAGAGCCCACCCTTAGCCTATAACTTAGCCACATGAGAGCAAAATGGACTCAAAGAGGATAAGTGTGTGGGTGTTGCTGTTTTTCACTTCCTCGGGGTTGAATCTCATGACCTGTCAACCTTTTGAAGATCTTCCAAGATATCTTTAGGGTTATCTCGCATCCAGGACCCATTGTTTCTACAGTTTAACTCACTCTCTTCTCCTAGCGAGGATGCTCCTCCTGCTTTAAAGCGTGCAGCCTGGGAGAAGGATGCTCAGGGAAATGCTTCAGATAAGCAGGCTCTACTCTCTCATGAATTTGCTAGAGAAACACCTTTCTTTCTTTTCATTTAATGTTTTCTTCCTCTCTGTTCTCCTTTCTTCTGCCCCTTTCTAGCTTCTTTCCTACATTGTGCTTGTTTTTCATCATCTGCTTGACCATCTGCCTCCCTGCTCCCTTTCCTCGGAGCAGAATAATGTTTCAGCAACTCTTGGATTTTGTTTTTTCAAGCCTGGTGCCTTTCCTGTGGGTCCAGGCTGGAAGACAGTGCTCCAGACAGGGTTTGGAGTGGAGTCTCCAACACAGATGTTTCTCCTGTCACACCTAGAAAAGTCCCCCCAAGCTGCCCTCCTGGCTTCAGAACAGCTGTTTCTGGACAAATACATGAAGGTGACTTTCATGGTCATCTATCTTAAGCACTAAGTTGGCTTGTACATCACTGTAGGATTGAATTATCCCAGTTTTTCAAAGTAATCATTCTTGCAAGAGCACTGTGGGACATACCAGTTGTTCCGTAATGTCATGGTGATACAGAGCAGACACACGCAGGGGGAGGAATAAATTCCTGAGCTCTTTTCTGCACATTCACCTAAAAGCTGCTTTGTGGCAGAGCAGACCCAAAGTTGCTCGGCTGGTGTCCTAGATACTCAGCAAGTTACCCATTGCTGGAAACACCCATCTTCCACAGGTTGCCTTTAGTGCGTGTAAGCCTTCTCCCTGTCTCTGAGATCACCTCAATAATAGAAACATCAAGTCAAGGAACATGAGAGCCTGCTCGACAGAGGAAACGAAGCCTCTGCCCTGAGCTCTTCCCCAGAAGAGCAGCCTGAGATGAACGAGTGTGTGTAGCTCCTCGTGTGCCTCTTTCTCAGGGATGCTCTCCTTTTTTTCCTTCAGTGGTAGAAGATGAATGGAGCAAGACTTGGAGAACAGGCAGTGAATTATTTAGTACTCAATGCCAGAGGGACCTGCAATTAAAGATGCGAGTGGAAGGCTCGTGGCGACAGCGCCCGAAGCAACAGTGGTTTACCAAGGTGGGCTGTGATGCTGGGGGCCCGGAGGCTGGAGGCAAACGCTCCTCATTTCATCACTGTGAGCAATAACTGTGTGTCTGGGGAAGCCGTGCATGCAGCTCCTGCTCCACGGCCGCTCCTCCACGCTGGGCCAGCTGCTGCAGATCCAGCCGTGTGCGGCAGGGCCAGTGCTGGCCCCTTGGAGTTGTTTGAAGTTGTACTAGATGAAGGGAGAGTGGCAAGAATCTGCTTGTGAAGTGTGTATTTCCCCTGATCTTTCTCTTCAGACGGAGGCTCCTCTCTGCTTGCTCTCCCTTGCTTCCAAAGCAGCTCTGTGTCTTGTAGCTTGAACTTCAGGACTCATTTTGCACCTTCGCTGTGTACCACTGTAATGACCCACTTCCAAAATGCTGGTAGCACTGAGAGTTATCATGGAAACCTTCCTGGGAACCCCACCCTGCATCTCAGAGATGCCCAGCTACTGGGTCCCATCCACTGCTATAGATGTGCAAATTTTTGTGAAAGATCAAAAATTAACTTCATCTCTGGAAAGAGAAGAGGGTGTGAGGGAGAAGCCCTTTGCCAGCTGCCATGGGCACCATGAAGCTCCTGGGCTGGTGCTGGCAGTTGCCTTGCCCAGCCCACCAGTGACACTGTTCATACTGTTTTCCAATTGAGGACCGAGCTGAGCAGCATTGTTGTGTTTGGGGTAGGCTGCGGGTGAAATTCTTCATGGTTGGGGTTCTTGGCCTTGGTGTGGCACCCTGGGGTCCTGCTGAGGGCATGGAGACCCTCCAGCAGGTTTTTGTGACCATTCAATAGAGCAGGCAGGGAATAAATACTGCATTTTTGCTTCTGGTTGGTGCTGCTGATGGGGTGCTGGGCTGACTCTGTGTCCTGACCCTGTGTTCCTCTTTCCCTCCCCAGAAAATGAGTTTCGGGGTGAGCTGCTGAATCAGAGGTGGACCTGTGGAGAGAAGATCAGCAGCTGCAAGGGAGCCGCCAGCCTGCACGGCACACACATCAAGGTGAGCAGAAGGCCCTTGGTCCTCCACAAGTGTGTACTTTTGCAGTGCAGTGACCTCCCACCCCATGCATTGGCCACAAGATGAGGGCCATGTGCTGCTCCAGCCCTTATGGACCAGGTGGTTCTGGAGGGATGGAGCCTTTCCGGTACCCAAAGAGATGGGCAGGGCTTGGAAATCTCCATCTCCTTGCTACAGCCAAACCTTCTGCATGGTGAATCCAGGCAGAGAGGGCTTCCAGCTGTCAAAGTTTGGCTTTGAGTCCAGATATTTAAATCCTCGCCTTCCTCTCCAGTCCCATCCTTCAAGGATGGCTCAGATCTGGGTATTGAGGTTAGTCCCAGGCCTGTTAAAATAGGCCCTTTCTCCAAGGCGCCGGCTGGTCGGAAGAAGCCCCTTGTACACCAGGTGAAGCTGTGGTGCCTTTGGAGGAGACAAGGAAGTCATTCATCCCAACTGGGACCCCGGGCAGCTCTGGGGGGCTCAACAGAGCCGCCCATTTACTGCTGCAGCTGTGGCTGATGAAAGAGGTCCAGCCAAGGCTGTCAAACCTCCTGGCACATTCACTGCCAGCAGATTCGGAAGCTTTAATTAAGCATAGAACTGGGCTGCTCATCACACCAGTGGCGCTTCCTGTCCTGTTTTGGCCTCTCGGTAACGAGGCAGCATCTCAGATGGGTGGATGGACCCACCTGGGCGGCAGAGGAAGTCCTCCTTGGGTGACTGATGTTACCGTCTCTTCCTGTATCCCCAAATAAACCAAGCCCTGGGAAAACCCCAAACCAGCAAAAATCCACCCTTAAAAACCATCCTTCTTCACTAACAAGCTGTCAGCTGCAGGTGTCACCAGAAGAGCTCCCACCTTCTTAGAAAGCAGAGTAAGCAGTTGTTGCTATATTTAAGATGAGCTCAATTAAGGCTTTTCTATTGAACCTGCCAAATAAGCACTTAGATTAGATTTAATAAGATTGTTGTACGTTAATAAAGCAATGATTACAAAAGGTAATATTCCGACTACCTGGTGCTCATCTAGCGCTCTGCCCCTGCCAAGCGCATTGCTCGTATTAACCATTTCCTGCAACCTCCGGCTCTGCTTCTCTGGGGTTTAACAGAGTGACTGGTCTGGGGACAAGAGGAGGAGGAGGAGGTGGTGGGAAGGGGGCATGTGACGTGGGAGCAGGATCTGGAGAGCTTTTTGGAGATGGCAGTGCTGGTCCTGCAGAGCCAGGTCCATGAAGGGTCACACCGTGAGTGATAGATGAATTCTGGTCCTTTGTTAGAAAAGAATTAAACTTGAAGGAGGAGGTTGGCTTTGCTGAGGCTATTGCCGGCTCCCTGGGAGCATTTTCCCCATGTGTTGCTTTATATCCATTTAAGCAAATTTTAAAATAGTTCCCTGCCTAGCAGAAAATAAATATGCTACTGCTGTGATGTGTTTTCCTAAAATCCAGGTAGGACTTTGGGTTGTTTAGGCTGGGATATTGTGTGTCTGTGCAGCCCTCTTACCTCATGGCGGGGGAGAGAGGTCTTGGTCCCTCTCTGACCTTCTGCACACACTCACAATTGCATGCACGCTCATAAATACGTATAGTATTTAAATGTCATTTTTCATGGCAGCTACAGCTCGTAATCCACAGGATGCACAGCGGTGAAGGACAATGGGATGTGGGGCACGTTTACTTACTTATTTTTTTGCCTCGAAAGGAGCCCAGGCACAGGATAAAATTTCCCATGACAGGTCTGAAATGAGATCTCTGAAGAGCGCTGGGGAGAGGTGCTCTCAGCACGGAGCCAGCTGAGACTGTCCGCATGGACGCTCCCACTGTGCTCCTCCTGGGCCATGGAGCCTGATGGAGAAATGAATCTTTCTCTCCCAGATCTCCTCTGTTCTCCTGTGGTGAGCTAGCAGGGGTTGTTGGCTGCTGCTGGGACAGGTAGGGCTGGTGTTGATGAGGCCACCAGCGCCCATCCCCTGCCCCGAGCTCCAAAAGCCGCAGTTCTTTTCAGCGATACGCACGTAGCTCACTTCAGCGATTGCCTCGTGTTGTGCCACTTGAGGATAATCTCATGAAAAAAAGCACCAAGCTTGAAAAGAGGTTGAAGAACTGCGATCTTCCTTTCTTTTTTTTTTTTCCCTCCTTCCTTCCCCCCCCCTCTTCTCTACAGAGCCACTTGGGTCTCTCCGCGCGTGAAATGGCCTTTGGATTGCGCGTCGTGGTGCTTTCAAACAGTCGTGAGGGAAGTCTGGGTCAAGGGAAACCGCTGCGTAGGGGAACCACCCCAAGCCCTAACGCTTGACCGGCAGCGCTGCCGAGGCCCAGGCCACAGCTGCGGCTGTGTCAAACGTAACGCTCGGGAGCATCTTTTTCTGGTCCGCTTCCCTCGTGCGGAGGATGCCTCTGCCATCGCGACTGAGCGTTAGTGCTCAGTAAGCATTTCCTTCGTGGCATTGGAAGGGTTTTGTTTGGGTTTTGTGGGGTTTTTTTTGGTTTTTGTGTTGGTTTTTTTTTGGGAGCGGGGGTTGGACCCTTCCTGCAAATGCAAACTGACAGCACGGCTTCAGGAGGATGCTTGTGACACAGCTGTAATTTTTAATTTGAGGTGGGTTCAAGCTGTGATTTATGGTTTTTATTTTTTTGCATCTAAAAACGTCAAGGCAAAATCATCATCCCCCACCACCCCCGCCGCCGACTCCAAGCCCGAGAACATCGCACAGGGTGTCCTTTCCTGGAAGCAGTCAGAGAGCAAAAGGCAGACAGTAGTTTATTCAGCCGAGGATGGGACTCACAATAGGTGGAACGTCAGGAGGATTTAAATCAAGCAGCAAGGAAGACCCTAAAGGAAGAAGGGGGGGTGGAAAAAACCTCCTAACCTCAGAGTGTGGTTATAAAATAGCAGCTGGGAGCTACTATCGAGCCTTTTTTTTTTTTAAAGTAGAGGCAGATTCTTGATCAAGGGTATTTTTTTTCTTTTTTTTCAGCCATCACCCTTTAATTATTTAAAAAATTAACAGCTAGAGGAGGTCCAGAGGGATGAAGCCCCCTTCCTTTGCTGCATGACTGATGATGCTATGACACTTTGCAGAGAGCAAGAGGGAGAGATTTGGATACCCAGCTCCAGGTCTCTCCCCCCGGGTTCAGACTGCAGCAGCCCAGGGGAGATTCCTCATGGGATGGGGAAAAACCCTACAAAAAAAAAAGCAGAGGGAGGACAAATCAGGCCAGGCCTTTCAAACCCACCCTCAGGGGTTGGTGGGTGGGTGCCCAGGGGCTGTTTTGGTGCCTGGCTGTGATTTGCCCCATAGTCTACACCCAGCTGGACCTTGGGGTTTGGCTTGTGCCTTGGGTAGGAAAGGAGCAGTGGACAACAGTGCAAATTAACCAGCAAATCCAACCTCCCTGGGGAGAGCTTGAAGGATTTTGCTGGGACAATGTTGGTGATGGTGGAGGTTTCCCACACAGCATCCTTCTTCCTTCCCTACCCTCGTCCTGGCTTTCAACCCAGTCCTGAAATGAAGCTGTGGGACATGGACCATCCTCTGACTCTGCGTGGCCAGGGTGGAGTGAGGTGTGGAGGGGCCCTACCTCGTTAGGACGGTCAGTGCTGCCTTGTCCCTTGAGGGGCTAAAGGAGG
Organism: Eurystomus gularis; assembly: GCA_013400335.1. NCBI lineage: Eukaryota > Metazoa > Chordata > Aves > Coraciiformes > Coraciidae > Eurystomus > Eurystomus gularis. The sequence continues at coordinate 48,025 of VZZY01006578.1, read as the reverse complement.
GGCTCTTTGGACCTGGGAGAAGGAAAGGAGCAAGGAGAAAACCACTTTTCAACAATTCTGTAGGAAAAAATGTCATTTCTTCTGGCATTTTCCTCCTTTTGCTTTACCTACTGCTAGGCAAATTTAGTCGTTGGTTGTTTTTCTGTTGTTGTTGGGTTTTTTAAACTAAAAATAGAGGCTCTGTCTGTCCGTCTGTCCCTCTCAAGCCCAGAGAGAGCTTCTTGCGAGCAAATGGCATTTTGCTACATCCACAAATAAGCAGTGATGGAAAAGCTCTGTGGCTTTCAGCATAAAATAAATATTCCCGCTGAATCCTCACCTCCCTTTGTCCCGCTGAAGGCTTTTTCAGCGTGTTTATTTTCCCTGAGCTCCGTGGTGCTCTTGAATACATATAAAGTATTACCGCTGACCACGGGGAATTTCAGCATGGCCCTTAATGGTGTGTTTGCAAAGAGCTGCCGAAGCCCCGGCACACCTGGGCATCAGTGCACGGGAGGCTCCAGCAGTTTTACGTTAGCACCTCGGTCTTGTGTCAGAAAATGTGTCTTAAGATAAGAAAGAAGAAGAAAATATCAACCCTCTAGGTGCTCCATCAAATTAAACTCCAGATCCGTGCTGCCATAGAAGCGGGCTGTTAAAATCCACGTTGTACCCCGGTTAAATTGTCCTCTGTGTTGACCTCTGAACCTCATTAAGATTTGCAGCGTTGGGATGTCGTTGGTATTACGGTCGTGTCGGGAAGCTCCTTAGCGCGGGGGAAACACATGGTGGGAAATAACCCCTGCAACCAAAGCACTTTCAGGGAGAAGGTATCATAGAATCATCCAGTGTATTGGGTTGGAAGGGACATCTAAGGTCACCCTTAAAAAAAGGGGCACCCAGAGATGAAGTGATGTTCTCAAGGTTACCTTGACTGTCAGTGGCAGAGCATGGAGCTGAATCCTGAGACCCAGCACAGGGTCCTTTGTGCTGTTGCCTCCTTGTGCTGGGTTAGAAAACCTGCTAGATGCTTCTTATTGGTTTAATGGGAGAGCTAATCCAGCGATAAGGTGAGGAGAAGAGGAATCAAGCTCTTTTCTAGTTGGACTAGCATGCTCTGAGCCTGGCATCTGGTAGCAAGAATTTATTTGCCGGTTTCCTTTCAGATTGCTTTGTTTTCCATTCAGAGTTAAAATAATAAGAGTGAAATCTGGATAGCTTCTCAGCCTGGCTATTATGCAGGCAAGAGAGAGAACAAATGAAAACACCCCGTCAGTCTCCAAGACTGCAAACATGCACTGTGTGACCTGAAATTTCGCGTTAAAACGATCTGTCTAGAGGGCTTCTCGCCGAGGAGGCGAACAATAAAGGACAGTGGTCTCATGTAACCTTCATGCATCCCAGCACAATAACCACGGAGGCTCCAGAAATGCAGCAACGGCCACATCAGTTGGTTTGAGTTGCCTGGGAGGAGCAGGGGCTGAGCTCAGAAATGGATCTTTTTGTCATAGAATCATAGAATGTTTCAGGCTGGAAGGGACCTCCAGAGGTTATCTAGTCCAACCTCCCTACACAAGTAGGGACATCTACCTAGGTCAGGTTACTCAGAGCCTCATCGAGCCTGACCTTGAATGACTCCAGGAATGGGGCCTCCACCACCTCTCTGTCCTGGTGTTTCTGCACTTTGGTGGGAAAGGAAGATTTTGGAGGATGGTGCTGCTGTTGGTTTAAGCTGAGAAAAGGAGTCTGACGGTAGAAAGCAGAGTTTGGACGTGCAGAGCTCGCCCCATCCTTCCAGTGCTGTAATGAAACCTTTCAAATACGCAGCAGTGGGGCTGTGTCAAGTTCTCCAAACAAGTAAGAGTGTCTTCCCTGTGGGGAAAATCCCCAATAATGTAGGGGTTTTTTTTTGGGGGGGGTGTTGTGTGTATGTTTGTTTTTCAAGGCTGCCTTGTACAGTAGGCCAGGCAAGGCAGCCCATTTGGCTTCTCCATCCTTTAGTCCTCAGCAAGGTTGTGTCTGTATCTTCCTTAGGTGCCTCCTGTCTCCTTTGCCCACGAGGTGACCGAGTGTGCTCCCATCTTCCTGGGCTAGTTGATCTTGGTTTGAAAGAGATGTTGAAAGCAATGGGAGGACTCTCTTTATGAGGTGCTGGGTGGAGTGAGAAGCCTGGATGTTAGCTTAGATGTGATACCTAATTTTTTGAAGACAAATGAGACATGAAGTGGGGTGTTCTCCATTTACAGACAAGCAGCTTGAGCCCTTCCCACCTTCCTGTCCTTGAAAGGTGGGTTTAAGATAATTCAAGTTTTACTCTGTTGTTTCCCCCGCTGTCCCTGTGGGGTCCCAGCCCTTCCCTATTTTTGGGCCAGAGCTGGCACGGTACCGGCAGTGCCCATTACCCTTCCCGCAGCCAGCCCTCCTCTGCCACGTTGAATAATTTATCTGCAGGAAACCCGTATTGCCAAGGCACCAGCCCAACACGTGCCAATTCCCTGGGAAAACTGTCAAAAAAAAAAAAAAAGAAAAGAAAAGACAGAAAAAGACAGAAAAAAGCCCTCTCTGCGATTCATTTTGGTCGGAGGCAGGCTCCCAGCGATCACACGCATTAGTCGTATTGTCGGCGTGCGCGGCGGCATCAGCTCCCTCGCTCAGCGCACGCCAGCGTTGAAAGGCTCATAAATGTAATGAAGTCCCTTTGACACCTGCTCCTCTCCCCACTTTAAACGTGAGCCATTGGCCCACAGGGAACCGGGGCTTTAAAAATAGAAATTATAGTAATTGTCTGCCGTGTTATTGGGAAGATTGTAATAAACGCGGAGCACAGCACCGCGGTGCCACGAGCTGAATGCTGACAGGACGTAGAAATTGCTCCAGGTTTTGATTGTTTGTTGTTTTTTTTTTCTCTCCAATCTCCCCATCTAACAAATCATAGAAGTCATTGTGTGTTAACGCTGCATTTCTGGAGGGTGGTGGTGAGAGGGTGAGAGGCGCTTGGGGAAATTTCATCCCTCCCCTTTGAGTCGCTTTTGGCTGCGGTGCCCCTTTGACTGGGCATCCTCCAACCCCTCTCCCTGCCTGCCCAACAGCCTCCCTCCTTCCTTGCCACCCCAAAACCTCGGGGGAGGACAAGAGAGGCCCAAACCAGTCAATGCATCCTTTGAGGGTGATGGGTGAGGACCTCCACCCCTTCTGCTGGGGACTGTGAGCAGCAACCATCAAGAAAGAGTTTCAAGGTGGACATGGGGATGCAGTGGCACATACCATGTGTGCATTGTCCCCACTGCCCATGGAGCTCTGCATGTGTGTCCCTTCCTGCTTCTTGAGCAGGGGGAGCCACCACTTGTGTCCCTCAACCTTCTTTTGGGGGTGCCAGAGGATTAGCCATGGAGCTTCCTCATTTGGGGATGGCAGAGTAGCTGGCTGCATCTCTCTCCAACTGGGACTTGTAGAGGATGCTCCAAGGATAATTTGGTTTGATCACTCAAATCCCACTTGGGAATTGTTGTGGGGAGGTGGGTGTTGGTCCCTTCTCCCAAAGAACAAGCAATAGGACAACAGGAAACGGTCTCAAGTTGTGCCAGGGAAGGTTTAGGTTGGAGATGAGGAACAATTTTTTCATGGAAAGGGTTGTGAAGGGCTGTCCCAGGCTGGGCAGGGCAGTGGTGGAGTCCCCATCCCTGGAGGGGTTTCCAAGCCATGGAGATGTGGTGCTGAGGGACACGGTTTAGTGGTGCCCTGGCAGTGCTGGGGGAACGGTTGGACTCCATGAGCTTAAAGGTCTTTTCCAACCAAAACAATTCTGTGCTTCTATTCTATGATTCCATGAAATGGTCCTTTTCCCCACTTTCTCTCTTCTTCTTGTTATCCCAGGAGGAAATGTCCCAGATGGTAACACCGCAACAAAAATCCCAAAATAGGACCCCAACCTACCAGGCTACAATCCACCTCCCTGCTCACCCCAGTCCTTGGCATTCACTGCCTGCAGGGAGAGCATCTGTGTCAAGGGCGAGATGTAAAACCAGTTCTTTGACCACTTCAGCAACTACATTGATAACTTCAGTGAAATTCCATTCCTATTATTCTGGCCATATCTTTTTGCTTTGCCATGGAGGTCTCCTGGTTTTGCTGCTCCCATCTCCAGACACAAATGTGCTTTCAAAGCTCCCTCAGATGCCAGGGCACAGAGCCCATGCTGCACCCCAGAGGTGGCTGCACTTCAGCCTTCTGCTACCTTGTGGCATGTTGTGATGTTTAATTAATATCAAGCACTTTGAAGTCCCTGATGTTACTTATTCATGCCCATATTCCCTGCAGACCCTCCTGTTTGATGTCCATGTTGCAGGGGTTATTTAGATGCAACCCTCTTTGTGTCAAATTTAAGCAGAGAGGAGACCTTGCTCTGGAGGGCATGACATGAAAAGTTGCTCTTCCCGGGCAGGAGATCAGCTCGGTTGCATATTCAGAGGTTTTTTAACATGTCCTGGCTACTCACCTCAGTGCTCACAGTGCTTCTGTGGTGAAAATCCAGAGAGATCAGTTCTGCTCTTAAGTGATATCTCTGATACGGCTGTTTTCCATCATGGGCCATCACATCTGTGGTACCCAACCAGCAGAGAGTCCTTGTTGCGTCCCAGGATGTGGAAGTTTAATTTAAGGTTGCTAAATTTGGGACACTGGGGGCTCAACAATAAATCAGTGCAGGAAACCTCCGTCTCAAACACACGGGAAAGCTTTCGCTGCCGCCCAGGTATTTACGCAGAGCAACAACCACATGCGGGATTGTCCTTTAACAACAGTTTTCTTGTTATCTTTCAACAATTATCTGTTCTTTCCCTTCCAGATGAGTTTAGAAAATGACGATAAGCGAGCACGCACGCGATCGAAGTCTATCAGAGGTGAGCCGCTGGTTATCCCGCAGCACGGGGATGTATAGACCTGAGCTCCCTGCACTTTGCTTGTCCTAAATAGGCTTTGATTTTTCAGGTCTAGGCTTAATTCTTTAAGTTATGCTCACTGCTCCCTCCCCCCCCCCCCCCCCCCCCCCCAAATACCAAAAAGGGGGGGGGGGGAG
>VZZY01006578.1:14637-42967 GCA_013400335.1 Eurystomus gularis | reverse complement strand
AAAGAATCACAGAATGGGAGGGGTTGGAAGGGACCTCTGGAGATCATCTAGTCCAACCCTACCAAAACTTACTTGCAACACTCCCAACCACAAACCTTTTCTGGTCTTTATATTTAACCCTCATCCTCTACACCCCAGAGAAGAAACAATAAAACCAAAAAGCCCCTTTGCATGCTTTGCTTCAGGGGATTCGCAATCGCTGGAGCTTCAGATCAGCTCCTGGGGCTTTCATCATCCACACTCTGCCAGCGGCTTTGAAGCTGCACATCTGAGAGCGCCTGGCAGAAGTAGTGCGATGCTGGAGAAGCCAACGGGGCCGTCCCCGGGCAGGGACGTGAGGATGAATGACTTGTTAATGCAAAGCTTGATTGTTATTTATTTTCTGAGTTGGGGGGGGGAAGTGCAGGTCCATCTTTGCTTTCTCCCTGGGAGAAGGTGAAGAGCTCTGATGCAGAGCACAGGGTGTCACCTCAGGGGCTCCGGTAGCCACGTGGGATGGTTACAGACCAGCCTCTCCATCTCGGTCCCTTCTGGTGGCCGTGGATTCAATGAATTGCAAAGGTGGCTGGAAGGGAGGAGCGAATGGGGCTGGCTTAAAAAGTGTGATAACAGCAGCTTCACCCACACAGCCATGCCAGGCCACCTTCCTTTGTCCTCGGCCACCTTCCTCCTTGCTCTTCTCAGCATCTGCATCTTTCTAAAACCAAACCCAGATGCTGCCGATTTGTACTGACTCAAGCTGGGATATTTGAGTTTCACTGCTTTGCTGCACGTACGTGGAGGTGCTCGCTCAGGCTGCTAATGAGAGCACCCTGATTCTATTCATTTCCTCGCACCCTGCCTTCCCCACACTCCAATCTGGGTTTGTTTTTTTTACGTGAAAAGGTAATTTATTGCATACACCCTGGGACTCACCACTGCCTCCAGTTTGCTGAAGCTTGTGAGTCATCCCACCGGGAGCTGGATCCCAGGAAACCCAATTAGCTCAAACAAATTGAGCAAACGTGTTATGGTTTTTAGCCTGGGCAAACTTAGACTTGTGCTGTAGGGTTGTTTTGTTGTTTTGTTTTGTTTTGTTTTGTTTTTCCTCCTGATTATTTGGATTCCTGGCTGGCTGCAAGGTTTGAGCAGCGATGTGATGTATGTTGTTATCGTAAGCAGTGGGATCTCCTCTTATTCACAAGTGGGGAAGAAGCCCTAAAACCCTAAAAACTATTGTTTACCCTAAAAGCCAAGTGGCACATCCCCTACGATGTGTCTGAGCACGGGCAGGGGCTCCCACATCAGACCAGGGTGACAAGAGGAGAGGAAAACCATGCCTGTTGATGCTACAGATGTAAACGTGGCCATCACGGCAAACCAGCAGTGAACTGTGCAAACAGTAGCTGAGGAGCACATTTTAAAGGAAACATAGAGAAGAAGGCTTGAGAAAACTCGGTCTTTACTTGAAAGTGTTTGAGTTATATGCGTGTAGATCAGTGCTCCATTGACTTTAAAGCTCATGTACTCAGAGAGGTAGTCCCTGATGCTGCAAACTCGTGTGCTTGAAATTAAGCACAGGCATGAGGATTTGCAAGGCAGGATTAGGATTTACTACAGGCTGTAAATGATGGCAGGATAGATTTGCCCTTTCTTTCCCACATGGGATGCCTGAGGAGGCAATAGAAACCCAGGAAGGGATCTCCCAGGGAAGGGGGATGTCTTGGGGTGGGGGGGGGCAGGCAAGCTTGCTGTGGTTTTGACCTTGTATTTGTTTCCATTGCTGCATCCTGCCCCTTCACCCAGTGCCCACGGAGCTCATCGGCCAGGAGGTGAGGTAAGGACCCGGCTCCTCCTCAGTGGTGGGAGGGAGGGGGGGCTCCATGCTGGGACTGGCTCGGGTGAAGCCCTGCAGCTCCTTGCAGGCTTGGGAACCTGGGTGAGGGGAGCAAACCCATGGGATTAAGAGGGTGGAGGTCTTGTGTGGGGGTTTATATTGATGGGCACCTTGTGGTGTCCAAGGCCTTGGGGCAGCACTTGACAACACACAGTAGAGGAACTGCAGGAGTTAAAGGGATGAAAACACAATCTCTGGATGGATCCTATTAGACCAAAGACCCTCCAGCCTCTGTCCCACCCCAGAAAACCTGATGCCTACGTTTTGTGTTGCAGGATCATTAGGGACAACATCCTACTAACCAGAGTTTCCCTCCCATACATTTTACATCCTCTTGTTGCCCCTCAATGCTCTTTCACAGCACTTCTTGTGCCAGATGCCCCTCCTTTGGCCCTATGTCCCCTGTTGAGTCGCCGAGGTCCTCTTGTCACTCAATCAGTAGCGCTGGCATGCAAACAGCAGCAGCCAAAAGAGCCGGAACGAGCCTCTGCAGCCCTACAGAGCTTCTCATTATAAATAACAGCCTCCCCCAGCTCTAAGCTCCCTTTAAACCTTGCACAAGGGCTTACGCAAGAGGTAGGAGTCTTTAACCTGGACAGGCGCTAATAGCAGGGGCTGCCTTTTCTAGCAGCCTCCGGTAGCAAGCCACGTGTGTGTCAAAGAGTAATTGCACCTTAACCAGCCCAATTTCAGGGCATTTCTGCTCCTTCGCTCTCCTATTACTCCGGAGAGCTGGGAGGAGTGAGCAGCGGGCAGGCCCCTTCTCCAACTTTTATTGCTGAACACTTGAGTGGAGGTGGTAATTGGAGCAGGTGACATATATAAGGGGCAGGACAGAGTGCTCCACAAAGCCATCTCTGCAGCTGTCACCTAATTGCCTGAATAACTGGACGATTAATTGACTAATTGGAAGTGGGGCATCGTCTGCATAACAATCAGAGGGTCTTTTGTCAAGCATATGAAGGCTGAGGAGCAGGGGGAGAGCAGGTTGGTGTGGTGGCTCTTGCGGGGAAGGTCTTTAATAGACCTCGAAGACCTTTTCCTCTTTTGGGACTCCTGCCAAAATACATGAAACCTCCCCAGAGGAGAGCGGGGATGGGAAAGCCCGGCCCAGAGCATCCCGAGCATCACCTTGGTGCTGGTGCTTTTTAAAGTCCTTAAATTGACACACCAAAGCCAGAGACATCCCAAATCACCACCTACTTTGGAAAACCTCGATGCTGAACCATTTGGCTCTTTCCTACTTACTTTTTCCCGCAGGCTTCATTTCCCCATATCAAAAATGAGGGGTGTGCGCGGGGGGGATCAGCTTTAATTGATTCAGGAAAGCTTATAAAAGGCTGTAACATCTTCATCAGAGCTGCTCTTGTTTCTCACTGAATAAGGCCTTTTTCAGGCAAGTTGCTGGTAACATAAACACAGCTCTGTCTTTCGGCGTGCTGTCACTTCAAGCGTGTCTGGGGCCGCTCGGGACAGAGCAGCCTCAGTCATGACTGAGGGCAATTAAAATTAAATAGACTTTCAGCTCATCAGCAGAGGGAGCAGCGAAGTGGGGAGCTCCCTCTTCTGATCCCGCACATTGGTGGGATGAGATTATATAGGACCTCGGGTGTTTTTGCTCGGGAAGCAAATGCCCCACTGGCAGGCGAGCCTCCCCCAGAGAAGCTTGGAGCCAGCCCCCAAGGCATGGCGTTGGAGAATCCACAGCATCTCGAGTTGAAACCGAGCCATGAGCAAAGGGGACAGCAGGAAGGGAGGACTCGGTCTTGGAGGGGTCAGGAGATGCAGCTTCCACCCATGCCTCATCTCAAAAGCCGTGTCCCCTTAGGGGATGTGCTGCCATCATTTGTCCTCTCAGCATTAGCTTTGCTAAGCTAAAGCAAGCCGGTGGCCCTGAAGGAAGGATTCCTACTCTCCTGACTGTTCAGCAGCCCTTTCCTGTCCCGGTTTTGAGTTGGATTATACGTATTATATTCTTTCAACTTGTGCAGGGTGTTGTGGGGAGCTGAGCCATTAATAACCCACCAGCGCACCCGGAGCTGCTGCATCCATTGGCACACTCAGATCTCCCTGATCCTGAGCTTTCTGCAAGAGCTGAGCTCTCTGCTGAGAACAGACATTCTGAGTCCCTAAAGCCTGACTTGGCACTTGGTCCTCTTCAGTGGTGTCCCGTGTCTTTTACTCCAAGAATAACAGGCCGGCCAGATCCCCTCCGGGCTGGCGATGCCTCCTCCCTTTGCGCTGCCATCAAGAGATTTCATTAGCGCTTCCCCGGCTCAGGGTGATACGGTGCTAAATGAGGTTATTAATCCTACATGACTCCGGAATTCCTCAGATGTCAGGCAAGTCACTTGGGCATCCTATAATCAATGCCTTAATCTGGTTTTGCCAGAAAATGTTTGCTTTAATGCTTCTTATCTGGAGCCCTTATAGCTCCTGGAGCTGGGACTAATTACCCCTTCAGGGGAGGCGTGTGGCCCTGCGCTGAGGGATGCCGCAGCCCGTGGCAAAGGCTTCGAGTGCTGCCCAGAGCTCCCTGGAAGTCTTTAACTCATCCTCTTCTGCAGAGCAGCAGGAACAAATCCAGGGATTTGGGAGATCTGGTCGCCTAAATCCCACCCGTTCACCCAAAAGCGAGGCACCGAGGATTTTTGTCCTGGTGATCTCCACCCAACATGACCTGGCTAAAACCTCCTTGATCCATTCCCAGCCTGCTCTTTCCAAAGAGTCACCTGTTTCTCACTACAAGGAACCCCGGTTCTCTGACAAGCCATCAAATAATAATTTTTTAAAAAGCCCATGTTTTCCTCCTGCACTAGCAAAAAAGCAAACTGAAGCATGGCAGCGGGGAGCAGAGAGCAGTAGTTGTCTGCTTTTTAAAAAGCTTGCTCTTACACATGCAAATCTTTAATTAAACATAATCATAAACCTATAATGAACCGTTCATCTAATTAAATGGGGTGAGTCATTTCATTAATTTTTAGCAGGCTGCAAGGCTGCTCTCCTGCCCTCCCCATGTGGAATTCAAAGGGACAAGCTGAACTGTTCGAGGGAAATTATCTTCCCTTTTGCGGTTGTTTTGTTCCTTGTGCACAAGACCTGTTTAACTGACCATAGTTTAGACACTTCTAATTAAAACTGAGCCCTGTTGCAGTTCTTGATGGTTGCTTCTTTCCCTCTCCAGCTGTCCAACCCCAGGCTGTAACGGCTCAGGACACATCCGTGGAAAGTATGCAAGACACAGAAGGTGAGGCTGGGTCAGAGGTAGTGGGGATGGAAAAATGCCAGCAAAAAACCCAAGGACTGATGTTCACTGGAGAGAGGCTGGGTCAGAGCAGCAACCCAACTCACCTGCCCAAATCTGCTTACCAAGGAACTTCTTTCTGTCTCTCCATCAGTCCATGAGGGATCCACGGGGATCTGCTTCACCAGGCTGACAGGAGAGCCCAAAGAACTTCCCACAGAACCCAAACCACAGCAGAAGTACCTGGTTCAGGTGCCTGGGGTTGATAGGAGCTATCAGCAGGTCCCATTTTGGTCTGCTTGGTGCATCCATGGATGGGGAGGGGAAATGAGAGCACACTGGTTGCCTTCAAGGCCATGCCAGCCTTAACTGATGGTTTTCATCACCCTGTAGTGGTGAAATCATAGCAGGAGGTGGACATGTCCCAGGGGCTGGTCCTGCATCCCCTGCCTGGCTTCATGGTGGCACTGGTGGCCATCTCCAACAGGGGTGTTGGGAGCTGTTGGTCCTGCTGCTCAACAACTGCCCATGGGCCAGACTGCTGGAGTGAGCCCAGCACCCTTGTGCTGAAAGTTGCAGAACGTCAAGGTCTGAGAGCAGATCTTCTGGCTATGAAGAGTTAAACCAGCTAAAAAATCAGGACTGCTGGATGATTTTTTTTGTTTTTAGCATTTGTGTATTTGTCCCCCTTGCCTTTGCCCCACTGGTTCGGATGCTGTAGCCATGCCGTTCTCACTCGGCAATGCCTCCTCTCTGCTCCTTGCTCCCATCTGCAGTTTACAAAGCTGCCCTCTAGCAAAGAAGAGGAAACTTCAGGATGCGGAGGCCGAACATCTGGTGTCGAAGAGAAAATCCCATCCGCTCAAGCTGGCCTTGGATGAAGGCTACAACGTGGACAGCGATGGCAGCGAGGAGGCCGAGGCGAAGGAGGAGTCTGGCTCCGACGAGTCGGAGGGGACATTGGAGGAGGACGAGGCGGAGGCAGTGGAGCAGGAGGAGACCCAGAGCCCCGAGCCGGCAGAAGGTGCTTTATCATTATTGATTGCAGAGCTGTGTTCTGCAGATGAAGGAAGGGCAGGGAGTGTTAATAACCAGGAGTTATAGCTCCTCTGAATTATGTACAGGATGGGTCCTTCAATTATTCCGATGGGTGGAAGCACAACGGGCGAAGCTCTGGTTAAGCCGAGAGTGGATACGCACAGATTGTCTCCAGTGTCTTAAAAAAGGAGAGCTTTTCCATCAGGGATTCTCACCGGGGAAAGACCCACGGAAAGCAGAGAGGAGCTCAGATGGCAGCGGGGAAGGCAGCCGGGGTCTCACATTGGTACCTCGAGGGGTTCAATTGGCTTCCCTAGGACAGGAGCCATCACCCCGGCCACATCCAGCCGCTATCTGGGAGGAGAAGCAACAGCCCAACAAGCCGGGTGTCCAGCCGGGGTCCTGGCACCGTGTCGCTCCCCGGTTTGGAGCCCCTGGTTTGGGGAGCACCGGGAGCGAGGGCACCAGATGGCAGCTGGGAAGCTGCAAGCATCTGAGCCCCCTGAAAGCTTTCACGGGGAAACCCCTTTTCTACCTGCCATTCCCAAATGCAATAAATGAGGCTGCTCCAGGGGTACAACAGCCAGGCTCTGGTTTCAATTAAGATTAAGTAAGACAGAGATGTTTACGAGCTTATATAATTACTTTCTTTTCCTTCTTTTTTTTTTCTTTGTCTTTTACTCTTTTTTCTTTTTCTCTTCCTTTTTTTCCCCCCTTTCCCCCCCTTTTTCTCCCTTTTCTCCCCTTTCCCCTCCTCTTTTTCTTTTTCCCCTTTCCCCCCCTCTTTTTTTTTTTTTTTCCCCTTTTCCTCTCCCCCCTCAGAGAGAAGCCCAGCAAAATCTACCCATTATGGACAAAACACGACAACAAGTACGTCTGGGCCCAGCAAGGCCAACTATAGCAGCTATCAAGAAATAATTGCCAACTCTCTCCTCAACCTAGGCCAAATAGCGGAGGAAACCCTCGCCATCGAAGGGCAGCTGCCTGAAGCTGAGCTGCAGGTCTCCAAGCCACCATCCAACGTTGTGCACTTGGTCCACGAGGATGAAGGAGAGGAGTTAGTGGAGGAGGAGTGTGACAAGGACATCATCATCCAGACGGAGGATGCGGAAGAGGTCATTGAGGTCACCAGCGAACGCAGCAGCGAGTTGTGTCCGGAGCACCGGGACGATGCGAACTGCGAGGAGTCCTGCAAACTGGAAAAGGCTGAGGCAGAAGAGGAGGACGAGGATGAGGAGGAGGATGATGAGGATGAGGAGGAGGAAGAGGAGGATGAAGAAGAGGAGGAGGAAGAGGAAGAAGAAGAGGAGGATGAAGAAGAGGAGGAGATAGCTCCTGAAGTGATTTGTGAAGAAGCTCCTCACACTTCTCAGGACACCCAGAAAAGCCACTGTGAAGGGCAGTTCAGCCCAAAGCCCGAGTACTCGGTCATCGTGGAGGTCCGCTCAGATGACGACAAGGACGATGATGCCCGCTCCCAGAAATCAGCGGTGACCGACGAGTCAGAGATGTACGACATGATGACGAGGGGGAACCTGGGGCTGCTGGAACAAGCCATCGCGCTGAAAGCTGAGCAGGTGAAAATTGTGCGGGAGCCCAGCCGGCTGCCAGGAGAGCACGTGAAGCACTTCCAGGTGGACGAGAAACAGAGCAAACCTCTGGACAGCATCCGAAAGAGCTACTATGGCAAAGGTATGGGGACCAGCCTTCGCGTGTCTCCTTCCTTCCCACCCCCAGTGACAAAGCTGAACTCCTCGGCTCAGCACCCCATGAAAACTTTACTGCTGGGGGGTTTCACAGCCCACAGAGGGAATTTAGCCACAAATCCTCATTGCCCCAAGGGATGGGGACGTCCCAGAACATTCACAGTAGTGAATGCATGAAATGATGGTGTCTTCTACATCTCAGCAGGGCAACTGCCTGGCTGAATGGCCTGTTGGCCTTGAAAATCTCTGCCTGAGCAGTAGAAATCCAAGTGGCTTTCAAAGTAGCGGTAGGAGTCCAGCCACAGCAACACGAGGGACTTGGCAGGGGCTGCAGAGTCCCCTGGGTGCTGAGCTAGGCTCCCTGCTCGCTTGCTTCATGCTCCTTGGCCAGGTTAGCTACTCAAATTGCTTTGCTTATTTTAATTTTTGACATTCCAGTGTTACAATTCCACCTTCAGGGAAAAAAAAACCAAACAACAACGAACCTCCAAATTCAAAGGTTTCTCCCTGTTTGACTGGAAAAGCGGTGGGAAGCATCCTCAGCAATTTTCATCTTTTCTATGTCTTCCCCTCTAAACCCACTAACCTGCTTCTCCATGATCCCCAGATCCCTCAAGACCTGAGAAGCGAGAAATCAAATGTCCCACTCCTGGCTGCGATGGGACCGGCCACGTCACAGGACTCTACCCTCACCACCGCAGCCTCTCTGGTTGTCCGCACAAAGACAGGATCCCTCCCGAGAGTGAGTACATGGTGGGATAACAAGGGTTGCTTAAATCGGTCTGAAGCTTTATTTCCCAGGGGGGATTTCCCACCTGATGGGTAGAGCTGTCTCAAGGGCAACAGGCACTCCAAGTTGTCCCAAATGATGTGAATTTTATGATGGAGCCTCTAGCACAAGCCTGGTGTTAATCCTCTGGGTGTAACAGAGTTTCTGGCATGGGATGGTGCTTTTCCAAGTTGTTATGGGATGTTTCTATCCTTCAAAGTGCTACCACTCTTCACGGGAAGATTCTGAGGACATCATACCCTTCTTAAAGATTTTTAGCACCATCCTGTGGAGAATGAGGTCCCTTCTCTGAAAATCAAAGAGGGGCTTTAAAAATGACTGCCAGCCTCCAGAGGTGTGTGAAGCAGTTCCCATCGGTACACTGAAGGTCACCGATTTTTCCCCGTTTGGGATATCACATTGGGAAGGAGGGGAAACTGTTCTTCCTTGCTGGCCAAAGGCGTTGCCGTGCGGCAAAGGAGAGGAGTCACCCGGGATGCGCAGGGTAGTTGAACCTCCTCCTATGCTCTTAACCACCGTAACATTCACAAGGTGCTCTACCAACATTCATCTATCCCACAAAAAATAGTTATCGTCATCATAACGGATTTTTATATGTATATGCAGAGCGACAGATTTTATTTCCACCTCCCTACCAGCATCCTAAATAGCTTCCCCTGCATGTACGCATGAAAATCAATGTTGTACGTTTATGATAATGGCAGAATAGACCTAAAAAATAAAAGGAGCCTTTCCTTATCAGTAATTTCAAAGGTTGCAGACCTGCCGTAAACACAGAACTGCAGGAAACAAGGCAAAACTACAGCTATCTTCACGAATGCAAGAAAAAAATATTAATAAATAACTCACGCAAGCTGGGTGCTTTAGAAAAGCTTGCAAATCAAATTATTTCCTTTACTTTTAAGGTCAGCGCTGCAGGAAGCAATAATCCTCAAGATTAAATTTTTTTTTTTAAATATTTTTTTTTTAAAAATCAAACAAACACTAGTCCTAAGGATAAAAGGAGAGACACAAATTCAGTCACTTAAAACTACCTGAAATTGGGAGACCTGGCTCTGGAACAGTGGCGGGTGGGAGGAACTGGATTGCAATCAGCAACGGAGGAGAGAGCCCAGGCTGTGTGCAGAGATGCTAATCTAGTGCTGACCTGAGCTCTGCTGCCTTGTAAAGCTTGTTGGTTTTTTTTTTTCTCTACCCAGATGAATTCTAATGACAGCATTTCACATTCCCTGATTTCTAGGAAACCAGACTTGATTTTGTCTTTTTTTTTCTTCTTCTTCTTCTTCCTCTGATTTTTATCAAGTTGTTTTTGCTTCCCTTCCCCTCTCCCCTTCCCCTTCTCGCTCCGAAGTCTTGGCGATGCACGAGAACGTGTTGAAATGCCCCACTCCCGGCTGCACAGGACAGGGTCACGTCAACAGCAACCGCAACACGCACAGGAGGTACCAGCTTTGACTTCTCCGTAATGGCCAGGGCAAGGATGGCAGCAGGGCGACCAGAGCCTTGGTTTTACTCCTGCACTGAGAGATGGTGCGGCTAAGGCGGGCAAAGCGGGGATGATCCTGGGACAAAGAATAATATGGGAAAGCAAGACAAGGCAGTGATTTCTGGCAGGGCAACGGAGGAGAGCAAAGCTTCCAGGCTTGCAGGTGGGACTATGGAGGGGTAGATGCTGGTGGGGGTTCGTGGACGAGGTGTTCGGCACTAGGGAAGCAGAGGGTGCCCAGTGAAGCTGGCTGGAGGGGGGTGTTTGTGTTTGGTGGTGTGGCACTGTGCAGGATTTCTAGGAATTTCCACAATATTTAGGCCGAAGTGATTGAGGAGCTGGGAATTTAGGTCCTCTTGCTGTAGGACCTCAGCCCAGGTGTGGTCAGGAGAGAGCAGGGGTGCACTTTGGGACCTGTAATTATACCCCATGTTCTAGCTTCAGTTAAACACGAGCACTTTTCCAAATGGGAAGGCTGCAAGGAGAAGGGATGGTGCACTTAAAAGCTAGAAACCTTCCAGAAAGCCAGACCAGCTTGTGCTACAGGGATGCGCTCGTGAATTTATGATTTACCATTCATTGCGCTTGAGCTTAACTGGCTCTGCGAATGTCGACGTGTTTGCAGATGTGAGGTGAGTTTGTGTCGTTACTCACTCAGCCGTGGAGGAAGCCGGTAGGATGCTTTTGTAGAGGAAATTTAGGGAAATCTGCTTGGTCAATTGAGAAGCTCGGCTTGGTGCAGGCAGCCAACGATGGCAGTGAGATGGAGGTGATCCACGGGTGTCAGCGCGTTATGGGACGAGCTTGGGCACAGCGGTTTGGGCTGAGACCTGGTAGGGTTGGAGCTGAATTTCACATGAAGCTGGGCTGGGCTTCCCTTGGTGCTGGCTGCTCTGGTGATGAAGGTGCCTGTGATTTCTTGGGGTTGGCTAGCAGCACGTGGGCTCTGCTTGGGGAGGGTTTTACCTTCCCTGAGCAATCGCTGTAAGAGCTAAGCTGTCCCAAAGAGGCAGAGCCACGCTCACACATAGGACATGCGTGAGAAAAAGCCATCACAGCCCCCGACCTCCCCCGGGCACGGCGTGCTG
Organism: Eurystomus gularis; assembly: GCA_013400335.1. Classification (NCBI taxonomy): domain Eukaryota; kingdom Metazoa; phylum Chordata; class Aves; order Coraciiformes; family Coraciidae; genus Eurystomus; species Eurystomus gularis. Next base: position 31,739 of record VZZY01006578.1, on the reverse strand, counting down.
GCAGCTGTGCACATCAGACGTGCGAACGCTTCCCCGCAAGTGCTCCTCAGAAGGCTCCCTTCAAACAGCCCCTGCAAAAGACCCAAATAAATGCAAATAAAAAATGGCATTTAAGCACTGAAACCACTCCAAGAAACCAGCCCATCCCCTTCTGCCCCTGCTGTGCTCAGCCCCCAGGGAACTGCCTCTTTGATCCACCTCCGAGCCCTGGGGATGCTCCGGGGTTCATCCTGGACAGATTTGGCACTTGATGTTTGGCTGCTTTGCTGCTCGCCCAGGCTAAAAGTAAGCCAGGATGATGCTACTCAAAAACACTTTAAAAGCAAACATTTTTCTCATGGGCCCAGTGCAGCTCTGGGTCCTTGAGATGAAGATTTTCATGCTCGTCCCTCATGCTTGGTTTCCTTCTCTCTCTCTTTTTTTTTTTTTTTTTTAATTTGCTTCTTTCAAACAAAAAACCCTCCCACAGTTTATCTGGGTGCCCCATTGCTGCTGCTGAGAAATTAGCCAAATCGCATGAAAAGCAACAAACCCAGTCTGGTGATCCTTCCAAGACCAGCTCCAATTCTGACCGGATACTCAGGTACACGGCGAAGCCCAGCGCCACAAAACCCTCCCCTCCTGGATCCCCCCCTGCCTTCCACGCTTGCAAGAGCAGCTCTCACAGCTCCCTCCCTGGATCCTGATACTGCTGAGTCCCGTTATTATTGCTCATAGGTCTCGCCAAGGTGGGGAGATATTTAATTGATGATCCCAGGGAGGGCATTGAGGACAATGAATTGCTTCTGTAGCATCAATTAATGCGGAGGCTACAGGCCAAAGGGTTTTACCAGTGCAGCAGAAGGCATTCGTGCCGATTGCTCTGCAATGCAAACTGCCAGCGAATGATGGCTATTATATTAGCATTATAAGTAGGGTGGGCTCGGGGAGGCGGGAGGAGGAGATTTCGGCTACATATAAATCACTCGATGGCAATTTCACCTAAGTCCACCCGCTTTTCCTCCTTAGCCCACACGGTTCAGAGGAGAGAAACCTGCCACTCATTTCCAAACCCGTCGCGTTTATTTTGTTATTTCGCCCGTCTCTGTCTCCCCTGGAGAAGGGGCTGTCTCACATTAACGAGGTCCCTGAGAGATGCTGGCTTCCGTAGCTGATGTGATTCATGAGGCTACAGATGGGTTGTAATATGGGTAGTTATTCTGCAACGGGAGCAGGGTAAAAACCGCCCCACAAGCCCCGAGCAGCGCTCCCACCAAGGCATCGAGGTCTGATTAATTTATTTATTTGCTCCCCAGGACTGCTGAGCACCCTGGTGCACCAGCGCTCGGCACTTTGGAAAGGCCATTTAGGGTGATTACTTATTTATTTGCAGCGTGCTCTGTGCCGAGCGCTCTTAGAGCATCGTGAGGATGGTCCGTGCTCCAAGGAGCTCCCGCTCCGAGGCCTCGCTGGTGGAAAGAGGTCACGGGAAGGAGAATAACAATAGGCCATTTATATACAATTTATATGCAAGACAAATTGATTCATGATAGGCAGCCCAGCAGAAGCGGGTCTGTAAGAGGGACTCTGCAGGCACTGGTGCCTTGGCAATGAAACTCCAGCAAGGAGTGGGGCTAAGCTGGGGTCCTCAGGCTTTCGTGTGCTACCTTGTGCCGTGGGTCCCATAAATGAGCGATGCCCAAGTGTCAACTGCTGTTGGAAAATGCTGCCATGTCACGGCAGCCTGAAAGGATATTGTTCTGGGTGAGATCGACACCTTGGTGTTTTGCCTAGAAATAGAAAAAGGAAAAAAAGGGGAAAAAGTAAAAAAGGAATCTAAGAGACCCAAACCAGATGCTGAGGGGGGGCAAAAGAGCTGTCGCTGCCTCCTCTTCCCCCGTAGCCTCTCGGGGACAAGGTGCAGCTACGCGTCCCCATCATGTCTGCTCCCCTCCCAACACCCATCTCGTCGCGGGAAAGAGAAATCACTGTTGCTCCTTCTTTCATCCTCAGGCCTATGTGCTTTGTGAAGCAACTGGAGATCCCTCAGTATGGAAGCTACCGGCCCAACATGGTCCCAGCAACCCCCCGGGCCAACCTGGCCAAGGAGCTGGAGAAGTACTCCAAGGTCACCTTCGATTATGCAAGTTTTGATGCTCAGGTTTTTGGCAAACGCATGCTTGCCCCAAAGATTCAGACTAGCGAAACCTCACCTAAAGCCTTTAAATGTAAGTTGGGAGCAGGGATGGGCTTGGTTTTGCATTTTCTGCCTTTCTCAGTGTGTCGCGAGGCTCTTGGGATCGTGGCTTTGGGGTGATGGGAGGGAGAGTCTTGGGGCTGAGCTGCTGGATCCCTCCTGCTGCTGAGGAGCAGGAGGAGAAATGGGGATGGGGAGGCTGAGATGGGTCCCACCTCTGATGGAGAGAGGAGCCCATGGCTGCCAGGAAAGCTTTGCTTCAGGGAAGAGTTGCTTTGGCTTTGGGAAGAATTGCATCAAGTGATGAGAGCATTAATCTGAGCGATGTCTCTAGGTGGGATAAGTTACACAGTTGTCCTCACTCGGTCCCCGTTGCTTTGCAGTTCATATCTATTGATCTGTCTTTCCTCATCCAGCTAAATGGATTACAGTTTTCTTCTCTTCCATCTTATATATGACCCACCCCACCCATTTGTCTTCTCTGCCGTGCTCTGCTCTCCAGCTCTGCTCCCTATCGATCACCCACCTCCCATCTCCCAGCTCTTTCCTATCACAGCCACCCACCTCCACTCTGTGCCGAGGACCTTGTGCTGGTCCCAACGCTGTGCAACGGTGTGGGTGAGATCAAAAAAGGCAAATAAACCCCCAGGGGTGGGCTGGCGGGGGCGAGGAGGGAAGCTGTAAACTGATGTTCAACCCCCCCCTTCCCTTTGACATCAAACGTGCACCTGAAGACATCTTTTTGAGGGGAAAAAAAAAAAGCGAAAAAAAAAAGAGATTTAGGAGCCCAGTTTGCAGAAGTCAGCAGCCTCAAGAGGGTTTTCTGTCTGGCTAATCCCACTCCCACAATCCTGGTTAATCCTGATGCAGCTGCTCTCGAAAAAGTGCTCGTACTTGAAAGCATCCCGGTTGTTGCACTACAATGGAAGCGCTCTTTATTACAGCACTAAATCTGTACAGGATCAGACAATGAAATTGGATGGAGGCCAGAGAGCACAACTGCCACTGTCATCCTGGGTTAGGGCTGATGGAAAAGTAATTTGTTTCCCAGCACAAGTGATTCTCTCGCTGAATAGATTGTGTTATTTGCAATATTAGCGAAGAATTTTCAGGGTAATTGTACTGACAAAAATAATTCCAGCAGACCCACTAGGATAATCCTTTCTATTTTTTTTTTTCTCATCACTTATTTTACTAATTTGCTGATTGCGAGTCTATTAGTGGTAGAAATACTTACGAAATGGAAAAGCATCGCTGAGCCTACGGTGTGAAATTGAAACTGGCATCTCACGAGCCTGGATAGTGTCAGGTTGGGCTGGCCAATACCCGCACCCCCGCCGCAAAGACATGGATTAAACCGGACTCGAAAACAAGCAGCCGTACACAAGAATAACCATTTGGGCAAACCTCCAATGAGTTAATCAAGGCGACAAGATGAATATGATTGCCAATCATAGCAGGGAAATCTGTTCCTTTCACTGGGAACTTATTTTAAAGAGATCTTCATCCAAAGGGATTTATATTCCCCTGCCTGTGTGTGCGTAACTCCCATTAATGTCAATAGGCATTATATACGCACACAAGGAGGAAGAAAGCCGTCCTCGGGAAGATTAGCATTTTATAGTGCCTTATATTACGAGTTTGTAATGGGAATAATGAAATCGCTTTGCTCCGTAGCCCCATCAACCAAGGTTGTCTTGCTGCTTCACCATAATCAGGCCAAAGCTCATGAGTCTTCCCTGGGTGAGACTCCTACTGAAGGGGTGGATTTTTTCCCCCAGAAAAAGTACACAGTGAATTAAGAACTTGAAGATTTTGCTAATTAATCTGGAGTGCAGTCCTGTGGCTTGTTCAAAAGCAGATGATCCCATTTGCACCTACGGAAACTACTGACTTCAGAGGGTCTCTGTGTGGATCAGGGCCCTCCTAAATGGGACCAGGTTCAAAATTAGGGCAAAATGTCTTTCCCAGAAGGGTTGTGAAGGGCTGGCCCAGGGCAGTGGTGGAGTCCCCATCCCTGGAGGGGTTTCCAAGCCATGGAGATGTGGTGCTGAGGGCCAGGGGTTAGTGGTGCCCTGGCAGGGCTGGGGGAACGGTTGGACTCAATCTTAAAGGTCTCTTCCAACCAGAACGATTCTATGATTCTCCAAGTTTTACTGTGGGTTAACCCTGTGAAATAAGCTTTCATTTCATAGGTGTAGCGAGAAATTGCATCTCCAGGACTGCGCTGCTGCGCGCTGTCACATACAGCAACTGCGGAGTCGTGGCCACGTGCGGTTGTGTAATAAATCCTGTTATTCAGGCATATTTACATGATATGTCAGCTCTCAGAAAAGCCATATTTTGCTGGTGCCATCATTGGAAGCTCCTATTTCATGGCCATGGGTTTGCTATTAGTGCAACTTTTTTTAATTGTAAGTTTTCAAACGCATGACAAGAAACCTCCCCATAATTCAGCTCTGCAGATAAGTTATGAACATACAAAGAACAATCCAAAAAAAGAGCCAGGAAGCTTCTCTAAGCTTTCTCCTTGAACCACTTCCACTGAGGAGTGGCTTTAATAAAGAAAAGCATTTGGGGGACTTGATGGCAGAGTGAATGAAGCTTTCACACCGAGAAACCATTCACAGAATCACAGAATGGTTTGGGCTGGAAGGGACCTTAAAGATCATCTTGTTCCAAGCCCCTGCCACGGGCAGGGACACCTCCCACTAGACCAGGTTGCTCAAAGCCCCGTCCAACCTGGCCTTGGACACTTCTAGGGATGGGGCATTGCCCGAGTTGCAGCCAGCACTGCTCCTATTGCACATCCCAGCCCATGGATTGGTGATAACCACTGGAACTACTAATTCTTTCCCTGTGTCAGACTGACTTAACCTCTCCCCTCTGCCTGTGCCCATTGTACATTAGCCTTGTGTTGTTCCTTCTCTTTTTATTGCAGCCAAACCTTTTCCAAAGGCCTCTTCCCCCAGCCACAGCCCCTCCAGCAGTTACGTGAAGAGCACTTCATCTTCCTCCACAGGCTTCGACTACTCCCACGACGCCGAGGCTGCGCACATGGCTGCCACTGCCATCCTCAACCTCTCCACCCGCTGCTGGGAAATGCCGGAGAATCTCAGCACCAAGCAGCAAGAGGCCCCCGGCAAGGTGAGCTCAGCACGCCTGAGGACCACCGCTCCAGCACGCAGCAGAGTGGGTTAAAACATCGAGTTTGGGGTGGGAGAAATAGTTTGTTTGGCTTTTTCCCTCTCCCTTTCCTTTTGATTTTTTAATATGGGAATGCAGAGACTCATCACGTATCATCCTCTTGCTCCCCGCTTTGGGTGATGCAGTTTGGAGGAGGTGATCTTGGCTCTTAGTGTGTTATGGAGATGTGTCGTGGTTCAAATTACCCATCTGAGATGAGCGTCGTTCCCAAGCAGAGCCTCAGAGATGGTTTCGCTTGCTCGCTGGTCTGTATCTGATGCCATTCGAGATTCCCCAGTTGTGTCCAGGCTGACCTCCAGCTATTTTTCAGAGGAGCACAGGTTTTCCAGAAGTCCCGTGTTGCACCCCCAGCCTTGGGCAGATGTCTTAGATACCATGGGGCATCTTAAATGGCACTAGATGGCTGAGTGCAAGCAACTGAGTCAAAATGCCACATTGCTGGTAGCACAGGGGTGCATTTACACGGCATGTTTCTGGAATATTTATGGAAGAGCATCCCAGTTCCCAGGGAATTGTTGGCAGCTGCTAACATTGGGCATGTTTGCAACCTTTCAGTCCATGGACATTGAGGTGGATGAAAATGGGACTCTGGACTTGAGTATGAACAAGCACCGCAAACGGGAGAGCACCTTTCCCAGCAGCAGCAGCTGCAGCAGTAGTCCCAGCATGAAGTCCCCAGATGTGTCCCAGCGCCAAAACAGCACCAGTGCTACAAGCAGCACCATGACCTCCCCCCAGTCCAGCCAGACCTCCCGCCAGGATGAATGGGATGGGCCCATTGACTACACTAAACCAAACCGTCAGCGGGAAGAGGAGCCAGAAGAGGTGAGCCATGACTCTTGACGCTTGAATGATGCTTGAGGGGTGGTGAGACACTGGCACAGGTTGCCCAGGGAGGTTGTAGATGCTCCATCACTGGATGTGTTCAAGACCAGGTTGGGTGGGGCCTTGAGCAACCTGGTCTAGTGGGAGGTGTCCCTGCCCATGGCAGAGGAGTTGGAACTAGATGACCTTTAAGACTGCTTCCAACTCAAACCATTCTATGAATAACACCTCATGGGGCATTGACAGCTATGTTTGCTTGTACAGTTGTCCTATTATCCCCCAGAATCCCTGGTTTGCCCTTTGAGCCCAGGAGATAAATACTATTTGCTTTGTCAGTGCTACCAGACATCAGCTATGGACAGTCAGGCAGGAGGCAGATGCCCTTGGGATGTGTTGGGCTGCTCTTGCCAAGGAAGAACCTGTGCCTTCTTCATTGTAAATCCTTTGAGCTCATTGACACCAGTGGTGCTCCTGGTGATGTTCCCCAGGATGATACTTATCTGCCATCAGCAGATAACGGCTGTGTGTGCCACTAACATTGATTCTGCTGGTGGGGGAACCCAGCCATTACCTTCTGGCCGGGGTGAGCATCCTGATCCTGGCAGCAGCAATTGTCCCTCTGCCCATGGGGGGAGGCAGGAGCTGCTGAGGATGAGTATGGGAGGATTGCACTGATCTTCATCCCTTGAAAACCTTAGAAAAGCCAGGTGTAAATCCCTGTACAGAGGTGTTTTACACATTTCTCCTATAAAAAGGAGAAATTACAGACGATTGGCTCTCAGCTTTGGGTACCATGAGGCGCTTGCAAAGGCCTCCGGAGTGTTGGCAATGCTGCACGAGCTGGGATGAACCTGGGCTCCTTTCCCACCACGGCTCAGCAGCAATGACCACCACGACAACCACTTTCCCTGGCTGTTTTCTTGCAGTCAGAGCCTGCCGCCCACTCTTTTGCCTCCTCGGAAGCCGATGAGCAAGAAGTGTCGGAGGAAAACTTTGAAGAACGAAAATACCCAGGGGAAGTTACTTTAACCAACTTCAAGCTTAAATTCCTCTCCAAGGACATCAAGAAAGAGCTGCTCACGTAAGTACTGCCTTCTTGTCTCTTCCTCCACAATGTACAAAATTTGTACCCAGCACAGCCAGGCTGGTAGGAGACAAAACCTGTTGGTAAATACATGTTAAAAATCAGAAGTGTAGCTCCTTTTCTTACTGTGATTGGTCTTATCTCATCTAAGTGGGTCAAATGAAAGCTCAAAGAGAAACCCTGTCTTCATACAACTGCTGATCTTTGAGGCAGAACATGTTCCCATATGTCCTTGAAACTCTGCAGTAATGAAGGGGACTTTCTGCGGAGCTTGGTGCTCTGAGGATTCATGGATGGTGCTGTGGAAACCTCCTTACAGGGCTTATTTTCCCCGGTGTTTTGCTGCAAGAGTGTTTCTGGCACAGTGATGGAGCCTGCCCAATCTCCTGCCCCCTTGTTTTGGGACACTGGGTGATGTTGTGGGGCAAAGAGCACCCAAGGGACCTCAGTACCTTCTCAATGGGGGTGCTGAACACAAGGTGCTTCGTGGGGAAGACAGGACTTGTTGGCTGCTTAATGTAGAACAATGGGTCCCATCACCGTGATGCTGCAAGGACCACAAAATGTGAACTGGGGCTGCAGCAAGAGTATAGCCATCTGTCTTACACTGGAGAGAGACCCTAAGCCAGCTCCCATCTGGGTATCCATGGCATTGGCTGGGGGGAAATACAGACCCAGGTCTAACCTGTTTTGCTCTGCATCCACATTGGTCCCCAAACTAAGGGTTAATGTTTAGAGTCTGACCCAAACGCAGCTTAGACCTGGCTCTGAGCTAATGGCACGTCAGGACCAAGCTGGAGGTTGTGGTGGGGAGGTCTCCCCTCCCAGGCATCCCAGCAGATCTGCTGTTCCTGGCTTCTTTCCTGTGCATCTGACCTTCCTAGATGTTCAAACAGGGAAGAGTTGGCGGGCAAGGTTTTGCTGACCTTATACAACGCAGCTTGTCATTTGGCGGTGCAAGAAGGAGGCTGAGGGAGCAGGGAAGAGATCCACGGAGTCAGAGCAGCAGATCCATAGGGGCAGAGCAGCAGCAGCATCATCCCTAAACGAGCAAAGCCCAGACCAGCCGCACTACGCAAAGCTCTAACGGCTTTTCAAAACCCAGCAGCAATGTGAATAGCAATTTTGAGGTAGAGCCCCGAAGTCCTCCTGTGCTTTAATTGTAGTATGAAGGCAGAGAAACTTCCTAAGTGGAAACAGCCCTGGAATAAATAAATGGTGTCATGGGCAGCCCTGAGCCTTCTCTCCCCATTTATCATCCTTGCTCCTTTCTGGCCCGAGGGCTGTAATGAATTAGCTGTAGTTTACTCAGGAGCAGACTTGCCCACTGTCTGTGTGATGCTCCGTGTCTGGGTGTAGTTCTTGGGCCATCTCCAGGTACTGACGGCATTCGCTGCGAAGGTGCTCCTCACCTCTATCTTCTCATTGCACGAGTGGATACCACAAAGCAATAAGTCACTGCTGCTCCAACATCTTCGTATTGGTGCTGGCTCTAGGGCTCACTATGTTTGTGTGGATGTTGTAGCTGTGAAAAGGAATCAAGGGTGAGTAGGGAACAGGTGAACCTCCAAGCCTCAGCCTGCTGGGCCAAACCATCCCAGGACACCCTAAGTCCCAAGACACGGGTTGGAGGAGGTCCAGAGGGGGCCACAGAAATGATCTGAGGGCTGGAACACCTTTGCTATGAAGAAAGGCCGAGAGAGTTGGTGTTGTTCTGCCTGGAGAAGGCTCTGAGGAGATCTTCTTGTGGCCTTTCAGTATCTGTCAGAAAGACGGGGACAGACGTTTTAGCAGGACCTGTTGCTACAGGACAAGGGCTGATGGTTTTCAACTAAAAGAGGGGAGATTAAGACTAGAGAGAAGGATGAAGTGTGATGCTGAGGGTGGTGAGAGCCTGGCCCAGGTTGCCCAGAGAGGTGGTGGATGCCCCGTCCCTGGAACCATTGCAGGTGAGGTTGGACAGGGCATCAGCTCAGCCGGCTTTGCAGCTCCGCGGCTCTCGGATGGATCCATCCCTTGCCAGCACTTACACTCCTTGTTTATTGTTGTTGTCCAGTTGCCCGACCCCAGGCTGTGATGGCAGCGGACACATAACGGGAAACTATGCCTCTCACCGCAGGTGGGTTGACCTTTTTTTCACGGTTTGGACTCTAAAGACAACTTTTTATTTCTTTTAGTATATTTTTTGACCATGTGGATGGTTTGGTTCTGTTTCCTTGTTTCCTCCCCACCTTCTGTTGCCCCTCTCCCTCCCCACCCATGCCCTGGCCCTTTTTCTTTTTCCTTTTTTTTTTTTTTTTTTTTTGCTTATCCAGATATTCCATCTCTTCTCTTTCAGCCTTTCTGGTTGTCCTCTTGCTGACAAGAGCCTCAGAAACCTCATGGCTGCCCACTCTGCTGACCTCAAGTATGTTTGCGCTCAACTTGGAACTCCTTTTTTTTTTTCTTTTCTTTTTTCCCCACCCTTTTTTCTCTCCTCCCCCTCCCTTCCCCCCACCCTCCTCTTGCTCTGCTTTTGCTTTTCCATCCCCTCCCTTCTCCTTTCAAAGAGCCTGTGAGGAGCTCGGGTGGAGTCCAGCCTCCAGCTGCTGGTTGGGAAGAGGCCAAGGAGGCACCGAGGAAGGAATATTTTGGGGAGGGGGGACCACAGCAGTGATCAGAAATAACCTGGACCCCTGGCAGGTTTCCTCTGGGCACTGTAGGCAGATGTTATTTATCACTTGGCATCTTTTCCCAAGCTCTTTTCCCCTAGTTTGTGCCATAACCCTTTTCATTCCATGTTTTTTGTGTCTCTCAAATAATCCAAAGCCCAGATAAAGGCACACGCTTTATTTCTGGGTAGAGACACAGCTGGGAAAATACCACCAGGACATAGCGAAAAGAAGCCAGCTCTTTTGGAGAACCTGGGATGCTAATTTTAGGGTCTATTTGGGATGCAGCAACAGAGGTTCCTCTTCATCTCCACGGGAGTTTGGTTTGTGAGGGAATGAAAAGAGGCAGCAAGCAATTGCTTGGTGAGCCTGGATCCCGAGCCAGTGGCAAAGGACTCGTGGGTAGCCACATTTCTGTGTTCCCACCTCTGCCCCTGAAGGGAGGAGCCTGGGTTTGACGTTTTCATTCAAGTATCTTCCTCTGCAACCTGCTTTCAGCTTTGCTGCTCTCTCCTCAAAACTCCTCATTTTCACTAGGAGCTTATTCTTCACAAGAGAACCCTCTTGAAACGCTCTCTTAGGTTGCCTTCCCTAAAGAAAGGTTTAATAGAAATTGTATTTAAAATAGATGGAGACACTGGGGGGACCCAAACCCTCCTCCACCCAACCTTCATCTCTGGGGGAAAGGTAACTGTGAGTTTTTTTCAACATCGCTTTCACAGAGCCAAGCTACCTTTGGAGGCCGACTCTCCTTTGAGGTCCCTTTGCTGAATCCAGTTTCAGGATTATTTAGACCCTGAGATATTCATAACTATAACTGAAAAGCCTCTACTGAGAGTAAAACCTCAGGGGGGACTTTACATCGATAGGGTCAGCATAAAAAAAAAATAATGCCCTGTGTCTTCTATGCAGTCAGTGATGTCTGGAGCCATCGTAGAGTCAGGTGGGAGCCCCTTTGGTCATCAAGGTGATGGGAAAAGTCCCAAATCCCTTTTTGTTGGCCTGGATGGCAACGTGGGTCCAGGACTGCTCCGCACCCACCACCAATGTGGGTGCTGGTGCCAGGAAAAATGTTTCTTAACCTCCTTCTCCTTATCACAGAGGTGGAAAAAGTCGTTGGATTAGTTGATATTAATAGAATATGCCAGTGGAGGGAAAGGACTCGCATGATTAGTGCTAAGTACACTTAATCATGCATTATAGACGATATACATTTCGAAAGAACCTCTTAAGAGAGCTTTGCTGAAGTGGTGTTTCTCCAACAGCCTTAAAGAGTAGCCCAGTGTTCAGGCAATTAGTGTTGAAGGTATGAAAAGCTCTCAGAAACAGTTCCCATTTCCAGTAAGGGTCTGGAGAAAAAGCAACGGGGTCATCCCTGGGACTGAGCATCATGTCGAGCCATGTTGGGCTGCGTCCCCTGCTCCCCTCGGGCATCCCATCTCAGTGCTTTCTAGCAAAATACTATAAAAACCCAGGATATTTCCGGCCAAAACAAAGCTTTTTAATTTTATTCCCCAAGTACTGCTTTTTATTCCTCTGTCCTGGTGAGGATGGGAGCAGAGAAGGGAGGAAGGGAAGAGGGTTTGGCGATGTTGCAGATAGGGCAGTCACAGCTTTTCACAGCTCCAGATAAGGCTGTATCAGTGTTCCTATTATAAATTCTATTTCAGGGGTTAATATCCCTGATATAAAAAAAAAAAAAAATAGCTCCAGGCTGGAACATGCAATAAAAGGTCTCTGTCGGTATGATTTCTCTCCAGATAATTAAAAATAAAAATCAAATCACTTCTCTCCCCTCTTTAAACATCCTGAAAGGCAAGAGGAGTTCAGTGTTAGTGTTTCCATAATTTCATCCCAGCCTGGAGCTAGAGCACCAAAGAAATAGTTTGGCTTTCAACTTTAACAGCCTATAACAGGGAAATGTCACAATCACCTCCTAAACCTGTAATTTCTAAATGAGTTAGAGGATTTGCACCTTCATGGAGGTCCTGCTGATGCATCCTTTCTCTAAGTGCATTTATGTTTCCCCAGGTCTGAGCATGCTGAGCCTGGCTCCTGACTTAGTCTCCCTGCCACTTTCTGGGACCAGGGCATGTCCCTGCTCTCCCACCCTAGGTGAGGTGCCGAATTTTTTCACCAATGGAGACTATTCAATGACCTGCAAATGCCAAACCCTCCCTCGGAGCTAGTGCAAAGAGGAGAATTTTGATCTTTTCTGGCCGAACCCAAAACAATGTCTTTTTAAAAGGCTATTTTCCACGTAGCAAAACTAAAGGCGTCTGTGGAAATCATTGCTCCACTGACTCTCAGGGAGCAGAGCACCCCAGCTATGCCATTGCCTGGCCCAGGCACTGGCACATTGCCTTTTCCAAAGGCGTTAGCCTCAGGGCCTGCTCGTGGACCGCTACATGTTGCCCACCAGTTCATTGGGTTGTCCTGGAGACACGTCAATCTGCACTCTGCTCCAGCGGTACCAAACCAGGCACTCGTGGCTTTAGGAATGGGGATTGAGAAAGCGGGGACGTAGCAAAAGTGGCTCAGAAATGAGTGGTTGAGCATCTCCTGCTCATCCCATGGAGGCACCATGGATTTCCTCCCCCAGGTCCCAATCCCTTGACTCAGACCACCCTGGCTAATTGGCAGGCTGGCACGCATATCCTCGGCGAGCACTCCTCGCCTCTTTTCCTTGTCCCCATGACAACTTTTATGTCCCTCACATCACCTACAGCATTCGGAGTCGATCTTTGTGCTCGTGGTACTTCATATCCCCTCACCTCTCCTGCTTCGGCGCCCTTAATGATGTGGTGTTTAACTCGTGCCATTGTCTTCGCTGCCGTTGGGAGGGCTGCAGCTCCCGCTGGTCTTTGTGAGGGTTTGTGTGATCACAGAAGTGTTCTCCAGGCTTTGCTTTCAATCACATCCCAGAGCGGTGGATGCTTACCTTCAAACCCACGATCACGGCCGCACCTTCAAAGACCCCTTTGTGACGGCAGCGGCTGGGGGCTGAGGGGCACATTTTGCACTGAAGCACCAAAAGCTGCTGGTGCATCCTGTGTGGTGACCTGGTGATCTCCTGTCCATGGCCCCTGCAGACCCTCATGTCCTCTGCCCATGGTTTTAGGGAAGGAGGAGACCTGAGGATAACCCGATGTTTCTCCTCCTATTCCTTCATTACTTTCCATCAGAGGCATCGGCCAGTTTTGGAGTCTAAGGAGCTTCCTGTGGTGGGGTGTCTGTTTGTCCTGAGTGAGATTAGCCCCTGCCAAGTCACCCAGAACTGAGCTGAGACCTTCTGCTGGGCCTCCTCCTGGTGATGGCCAAAGTGGCCTGGTTGTCCAGAACTGTAGTCTATTTTTCTGGTTTCTTGTCTATGGTCACATCCAGCCCAATGGCTCTGGATGGTACCTTCTGTTTCCTTATGGCTTCCTCAAGAAGATAGACACTGTCCTGGAGGGGTTTTTTGGGCTCACTATCACTAGTTGTCCCCTTTGTGAGGGTGGGACCCGCATCCCTCCGCGGGAGAGCAGCCACCCACCATGCTCCCAACATCCTCATCTGTTCCTCTCCAACAACAACGTGCACGGAGCGCTCCACTGATGTTGGTGCCATGGATATTGCAGACCAGAGCTTGTTGTTACGGAGGCTGAAGGGGCAGGAAGAAAAGACCTGCCTGTGTGTTGACAGTCCCATGATTTCTCTTTGAGATGAGCTGGCACAAAGCGTCCATCCCCTGCTCGCTTCCCCAGGCTAATCTGAGGCTCCCTTTCCTCTGCAGGTGCCCTACTCCTGGTTGTGATGGCTCTGGTCACATAACAGGAAATTATGCATCGCATAGAAGGTAAGATCTCCCTTAAATTATTTTCTCTGTAGCCTCTTTCTGGGTTTTTTTGGTTGTTTTCTTTTCTTTTTTTTTTCCCCCTGCAGTGGGCAGAGTTGTAAAGTTCTGAATAAAACATTAATGTTACTGACAACTGAAGCCTATTTTCATCTCTTTAATCTGATTTCTCTTCTTTTTTTTTTTTTTTTTTTGATGTTTCCAGCATCTGATTAGAAGCTCCCTTCAACAGAATAAAAGACAAAGGGTCAGATTTTAGCTGATGCAATGCTCCTGTTAATAATGCCACCTATTTATGACTTCTATTATCACTTTAGAGCATTAATAACAGAGATCTGAGCCTTCTGTTTCAACAATTCCATTAAACATCGCAGGCTGTTAGCAGATATCTTCTTATCTAGACACCATTAATTACTGTCCATCTCCCTCAATTTTTTTCTTTAATTTTTTTTTTTTTTTTTCTCCTGACTTCTCCTCGTGATGTGAAGCTGCAAAACGAGCGAGATCAAAAACACTGTGCCAAATTCAAGGGAAAGATGACTGAAGCGGGGGAATAGCAAATGCAGTGATTCTGCCAGTGAGACAGGCCTTTCTTCTCTTTTTAACCACAGTCTGTCAGGCTGCCCTCGTGCCAAGAAAAGCGGGATCAAGATCACCCCGACAAAGGATGACAAAGAAGACCCAGAGCTGATGAAGTAAGTCTGGATGGTTTACGTGGGGGAGCAGCATCCATCCCACATCCCCCCCTCGCTCGCTCCGAGCATCTTCTGCCTGTGCCAGGGCAGGTGCTGCCAAAGCTCTTCTGCTGGTCTTGGGGGGAATTTTTTCCTTGATTTTGAAACTGGATTGGAAAACTGGGCAGTAGGGGAGGTAAAAGTGTATTTTTTACTTGTTTTTGTAGATGTGAAAGGTAGGCTGGTTAGGCACGAACGGTTCCTCTGCTACCTGTGCTTTATAGGATGCCTGGAAATATCACCAGGGTGGTAAAAGAGGTTAGAAACCCACAGTGATGTGAAATGTCACGGGGTTTTGGGGCAGCAACGGGCAGGCAAAGGGTGCTGGCAGGCTCACTTAACACCCAGGAACAGGGTGCAAACAGAAACTATCCAACACTGGGTTGGGTCAGGAACTGGTAGCCCTGAAGAAGACATGTTTTGTAGAGTCTTTGCCACGGCTGAAGATTCAAAGTGAACAGAAAAAGGCTTCTTCTGTTGCCTCGGGCTGAATTTTTCAAAACATCCCAGGGGGTTTATTCCTGCTGGGAACAGAGACTTTAAATCCCTTAGTCCACCTCAGGAGCTTTCATGTGCTGAGAAATCCATTTGTCCTGACTTTTAGCAAGCCCGAGCATCACGGGCTCCAGCGCTCAGGGCCTGATGTGAGGTTCGGGGTCTGTGTCTCAACCCCTCATGCAGCTACAGGACATCAAAGCCTTTAGAGCAGGGCTGGGGCCAGATCCTGACTCCAGGATCAGATTTTTGGTTAAGCCAGAGCATCTCCAGCCTTTCCAGAGCCTGTCCACTCACCCAGCAAGAGCAGGTGGAGGCAGTTAAAAAGAAACATTATCCATGGAGATACTTAACCCTTCCAAGAGTTTCTGGATGCCCACGAGCCCTGGCATATCTATCTGGCCAGACCTCTTTGGCTCAGCAGATTGTCCCCAAATGCATCTTTTCATCCTTATTTTAGCCGTAGGACAGGTGTTGTCCTTGCAGAAGAGCAGAGGCTCCATGTACCCAGGGCTTGCTCTGGAGCAGAGGCTGAGCTGGGGCAGGAAAAGCCCCAGGGGGGGCTGCGGGAAATCAGGATGCACCAGCCGGGGGAGGGACCTTAAGAGCAAGATGATATTTGAGCCATCTGCTCCATTCTTCCTCCTCAGTCTACAGGAAGGAAAGCCTCCCAGTTAAATGAGCTGTGTGATAATTAGCAGGAGTTAGTGGAGTTTATTAAAAATTAAGCAACCTACTGGAGAATCCTTTTGAGGCTCAAATACGCTCCATCGCTGGTGGCATTGTAATGCCGCGCCATTAACCGGCGACACAGCGAAGGAAAGGACAAGCAGCAAACGCTGTCACGCAACTGCCGGCTGTTGTACGTTTGCTTCTCGCACAGCAGTTGGAGGCCCCTGGTTGAGAGGTTGTCCTCTCCATGTTCTCCCCAGGGACACGTGCCCTTCGGAGCTGGACAAGCTGTGGCTTTGCTCAGCCTTGCCTGCCCTGTTTGCAGCAGGGACTGGACAGGGATGTGCCAGGCTCCTTCAGTGAGGTTTCTCTGCTTCCCAGTGCAAGGAGAAAAGGGGTTTTTGTATGGCTGGTTTGTTACAGAATCATAGAATAGTTTGGTTTGGAAGGGACCTTAAAGGTCATCTAGTTCCAATCCCTCTGCCATGGGCAGTTATGGTCCAGCTGGTGCTTGTATAGAAACAGGGGATGAGCTGTTGGGACATTCCCAGAAGAACCAGTGGTCTCCCCGGCATCCTCACCAGGGGTTGGGTCTCTCCTAGTCCATACCAAAGCTGCAAACACTAGGAAGGGAAAGTGTCAAGAAATATGTGATTTTCAGACTCCTAGAAAGCTAACGGTGTCCACCCATGGACTGGTCTTGGAGCCTGGCCACGGCTCTGCTGCTCCATTAGCAGTAGGACCATGGACGTGGGTGCAGGTAGTTGTGGGTGAGGGTGTCTGTTGCATTGAAGAAGGCATTGCCCAACATCCCACAGCACAGACAGCAACCCCTGCTCCTCCAGTCCACCCAGGAGGAGCAGAAGCTCCTCTGAGATGTGCAAACCAACACGGAACAACAATCCCCTCACCACCACCTTCCCCCAGCCCGTGTCGTGCCTCCCGCAGCAAGGTGTGTGCAGCCTGGGTCTGCGTTAAGGAGTTTTGGCTCTAAATCCATCCTCTGTCTGCACGGAGCACCACTTGGAACCCAGCCGAGGTTTGCACATCGCCACCGAGGAGAAAGTCATTTAGTCTCTGTTGTTTTTGCTGTTCATCCTTCACGTAATTTGCTACAGGCGCGACTGAACAGATCACCTCAACCTTCAGCCCAGCCCTGGCAGGGAACGGAAGCATCCACGGCTGCCTAATGGATCGAACGCTCCTGGTGCTTCCGTTAAATAATAATAATAATTTAAAATGAGAAATTAAAAACATCCAAGCCAGCTGTTTTGCGCAATAAGGCTTTGGTTTATTTTTTTCCCAACAAAAATGTAATGAAAGTTAAATTAACAGCGTAAAATATGTAGCGGTTGGGCCATAATGGCTGCATGTAAATGCTGGGGTTTGTCTCTTTCTGTCTTGCTCTTTTTTTACCACCCCC
>VZZY01006578.1:12500-14627 GCA_013400335.1 Eurystomus gularis | reverse complement strand
CCCCCCCCCCCCTTTCCTTTTCCTCCTGAGGATTCAGTAATTTGCTCGTGATCATATAAAAGCAATGATGTTATGAATTTACTGAGGATCCTGCTGGCAGGGATATTATAAGTGAATTGTGCTGCATTTGCAGCTGATTAAAATCGAGATCAGCATTTTTCAAATTACCCTGGGAAAAGGCTGGGTGGGCAGCTCCCCCCTCTGCTGTCATCTCCCTTTTGTACGAAATGTAAACAATCAGGGCAATCATTCCGGCGGTGGAACGCAGCTTGCCATTTCCAGGAGCAGCTCGGCAGATATTTTGCTGGGGAAACTCCAAGTCCCTTAATTGCTTTCAAGCTGAGGACATGGGGGTTATTTTTCCCATTTCTTACCTACTTCCACCTCCCCCTTTTTTTTTTCAAGGAGCCTCCCTCGAGTAATAAACTTTTAAGTGCGTGTATAATTGACTGGCATCTTTAAACAACTGCAAACGGCAGCAGAAACCTGCAGAGATACCACCGGGCTTTGTCAAACGGCTGAATTCAGTGAGCGTGCTATTAGGCGAGGAGTTTCATAGAATCATAGAATGGTTTGGGTTGGAAGGAACCTTAAAATCTTCTAGCTCCAACCCCTTGCCATGGGCAGGGACACCTCCCACTAGACCAGGTTGCTCAAAGCCCCGTCCAACCTGGCCTTGAACACCTCCAGGGATGGAGCATCTACAACTTCCCTGGACAACCTGTGTCAGTGTCTCACCACCCTCAAAGTGAAGAACTTCTTCCTAATTTCTAATCTAAATCTCCCCTCTTCCAGTTTGAAGCCATCACCCCTTGTCCTATCACTACAAGCCTTTGTAACAAGGAGTTTTAAAAAGACTTTGTGAGCAGGGAGGGAAGAGGTGCCTTGGTCAGGGGCACCTCATCATCTTGGCAGTTAGCACAATCTGTGTCAGTGCTTCCCCGACACCTCTTGAAGGTCCCACCTGCTTTAACTGTCCATATGGGGTGGGAGGGCTTGTGAGCTGCCTTGATGGTAATTCCTACATTTATCCCCCTGTGAGCACAGGTTGATCTCTTGGTAGCCATAGGATGAGAACCATGAGGAGGAGGAGGAGGCAAGCGAAGCTGTGGCTGCAGGCTGAGTGGTGCCCCAGGGTTTATTTGTCCTGCCTGTGTGAGTGTGATGTGACCTCCACAGTCTTTCCCTCTTGCAGGATTTACCTTGAAAGGCAGTTGTAGGTTTTAATTTCCCATCTGTGATTTCCATCAACTAAGCATCTACCACATAAGGTCCAGATGAGATCCCTAAATATGAATGCTTGTTTCCCCCGCTCCCTCATTCCCCCTCATCCCTGTATAGAATTGTTCTGGTTGGAAGAGGCCTTTAAGGTCATCGAGTCCAAGCATTCCCCCAGCACTGCCAGGGCACCACTAACCCCTGGCCCTCAGCACCACATCTCCACGGCTTGGAAACCCCTCCAGGGATGGGGACTCCACCACTGCCCTGCCCAGCCTGCCACAGCCTTTCACAGCCCTTTCACGGAAGAAATTGTTCCTAATACTCAACCTAAACCTCCCCTGGAGCAACTTGAGGCCATTTCCTCTTGTCCTATCAATGTGCCTCTTCATTCCCGTGCTGTAATTTTTGCTAATTCCCTATGCCCAGGTGTCCGGTTCCTGGCTGCGTTGGGCTTGGACACATCAGCGGCAAATACGCCTCTCACCGGAGCGCATCAGGGTGTCCTCTCGCAGCCCGCAGGCAGAAGGAAGGATCGCTCAATGGCTCCTCCTTTTCCTGGAAGTCGTTGAAGAATGAGGGCCCAACCTGCCCAACGCCAGGCTGTGACGGCTCCGGCCATGCCAACGGGAGCTTCCTCACTCACAGAAGGTAAATCACAGGGTTGAAACTACCAAGAGTGTGGTGACGTCGCTATGGACTAAGCTACCTGCCTGTAGATGCTGCTTGAGCATCATTCAACTTTTCATGGAAAGCTCAACAGCTGGTGCTTTTGATGCTCACCTCAGTCAGGTTGCTCCAAGGTTGGAGCTTTCTACATGGAAGAAAAGGTGGAGTTGTTTTGATAGTGCAATGGTGAGATGTGGACTGGGCAAAATCATGAAACGTCCTTCCATGAGCAAACCAGAA
>VZZY01006578.1:0-7500 GCA_013400335.1 Eurystomus gularis | reverse complement strand
TGCAGGGTCAGACTCCAGCAGTTCACTTATTTTAGAACCCATTCCAAGTGCAAAACTACAAAAGAAAGGGGAAAAAAAAAATACAAATAGAATAATAATAATTTGAGGTGTTAAAAACACAACTGTGCTTAACATGTAAATAGAGTCCAAATTGATTGTGACTGCAATTCAGTTAGTATTTAAAAGTAGAGAAATTGCACTTCCTGGAAGAAAGAGAGGGAAAAAAAAAAAAAAAGTAGTTAGTTTAATTATCCTGTAAATTATTTAATTTTGGCAAGATGTATGTAATTTATATTTACAACACCTTATGTTCACTTTTTGCTATTTATTTAACTTTTTTATTTATTAATTTTATACTTATTTTAAACTGGACACCGCACCGTAGAAAAGTTAAAAGAAGCAAAAAAAAAAAAAAGACGTTAAAAATTAAAACTTTTGACCATAAAAACGATATTCCAAAAAAAAAAGAAAAAAAAAAAAAGAAAAACCCCCCTATCTACAACTCCTACTTGTAATTTTGATGCAACCAAGTTATTTTTTATATATTTTGTTATTTATTCTTTTAACGATGGGAATTTTTTTAAAGATATTTTATAACTGAGACATTTTGATAATTTTTTGGTTTGCTTTTTTTGCGGGGAGGGGACAGGGGCACCGGGGTTTGGGCTGGGAGGGGGGGAAGAGAGACTTTTTTTCAGTTTTTCTTTTCTTTTTTCATTCGTATTGTTTCAGGCACTGATAACAGGAAATGAGAATTCTGTATTTATTATTTATTTAATATTTAAGTCGGGAAAACAAACAAACAAACAAAAAAAAATGACCTGTGCTCTTGTTGTATATTTATTTTGTCGTTTGTGTGTCGGTTACGTGATGACTGAGTACTTGTTTATGTGAAGGAATACTGTTAATATTTAAATAATAAAGAGTCACATTGAAAGTTATAGCAGGCTACATGTTATTCTGTGAAAACAAATACTGTGATCTACTTTCCTCAGGAAATGTATTTTGCAGACAGAACTTCCTTATGTACTGGCAGGGTTATTTCGTAATAAAACCCAGTTCTGTTTGTGACTTTAGTTCCTATGGTCTTTCTTCGAGCTGCTGCCAATGTCCTCGGCTTGTCCCCAGTGGACTTCATCCTTGCTTGGAGCCATCGTGGCTTGGAGGGTTGGTGTCCTCTCCTCCTCGGAGCTGCGGCCAGGGGCTGCCCACCCCATGCCTGGCTCTCCCTGCCTACTAAGTTGGGGGATTTAGAGGGGAATTTAGGTTTGGTATCTCTGAAGGCTTTGAAGAATCTATCTCTGAAGGCTTTGGAACAGGCTGCCCAGAGAGGTTGTGGAGTCTCCTGCTCTGGAGAGATTCCAAACATTCCTGGACGTGATTCTGGGCCCCCTGCTCTGGGTGAGCTGCTGGAGCAGGGGGGTTGGACGAGATGATCTCCAGAGGTCCCCTCTAACCCTCACCAGTCTGTGATTCTCTGTAATAAGGAGTTGTCACCATCTGGCCAAGTGGGTGCCTAAAATCCCACTAGTCCCTTTTGATGGAGAGAATCAGAAGGCCAAGCAAAGGTAGGTGTTGATTTAGTTGGTTGCTGGAGCACCTTGCCCAAGGCAGGAGAGCTTCAGGCAGCGTTCCTCTGGGCAGGGATCGCAGCCAGCTCTCAGCATGCCCAGGGTTTCACCACTTCATGTTCCTGCAGGCAGTATGCAAGCAGAGGAGATGCCATTGGGAGCTGTGCAGGAGATGCCACCCCTGGGATGGGACACAGAGACAGACCCTTTCGCCTCCTGGATTTACAAACAAGCCCTGCCACATTGATCTCAGAATTTTAGCTTAAAATGCTGAGAAACGGCTTGTTTTTGTCAACAAACTTATACCTGCCTGGCTGTGATGTTCACAGATCGCCTTCCTGGAGCTTCTTCACCGGCAAAGGAGTTGGTTCTGAAGCTGTGGCAATGAAGAGAATTTCTCACCAGTCTCTGTGTTGGAGATGTTCTTGCCGAAGCCGCTGGAATTCAGTTTCGCTTTGCTGCGGCTTCCAAGGTGAAAGAAGGTAAATCATATTAAGGCCATTTGGAGCTGAGTGAGTTGGGTCAAATGGGAATTTCAGGCAGGTCCATCATCAAGAAATTTGATTCTCTGATTAACCAAGCTGATCTTTCCTGACTGTCCCCGTGCAGAGGCACAAAGGCTGCTGGGTTAAGGCAGGAGGTGGTTGGTGGCCATCCTGCAAAGACCCAAGGGTGAAAGGCAGAGGAAAATGGAGCCAAAAGGGGAAGAACGATAGTCAGAAAACTTTTGAGCAAAGTTTTGGGCAGAAAGGTTTCTTAAAGCGTTTTCTCAAGCACGTACATGGTCATGGGTGTTCTTGGACCTTTTTTTCTGTCTTCATTGGATGTCTGCATGCTGTCCTGGGGGAAGACAACTTTTAGATGCTTAGGACAGGCTCATAGGGATGGTGGAAGAGCAGAGGTCCCTCCTGGAGAGGCTGCAGTAGATGCTCTTCCTTCATGCTGGTGGGTTTCCAAGGCTGGATTTGCTGGACTCAGCTTAGAGCTGTTGTAATTTTGTCACCTCTGCAAAGGGCCACACATCTTAAAAGGAGAAAAGCAGGGAGAGTCGTGCGACGGCTCACCTAAACCGGCTGGCAGATTGTTTTTCTGAAGGGCACATACTTGTTTTATGGGCGTTTCACTAGACTTTGCACCGCCGAGCGCTTCCTTGTGCCAATATTTGATGATGATGATGATAGAGCTAATAGACGTGCTCGCTTGTCCTCTCTTAACGAATTGGCTGTGCCGCATAATGGAGCGGGTAGATTTGTGTTAAATTGCAGCTTTGGGAGCCATCGCTGTGAGATGTTATCTCCTCTGAGCTGGCGTTCTTTATCGCAGGGAAGGGAATTGAATTGGTTTAAGATGGTACACTGTCGGTTTATAGGTGTGCTTAGGAGAGCTCTTAAGCCTCCTCCAACACGCATAGGGCGTAGAGCTGAATGGCAGAGGAGAGCAGGTCTTTTGCTTCAAGGATGCCAGGGAAAAGATCCTTGTCAGCATACGGCTGTTTCGCTACACATCGATAAATCATTGACCAATGAAAGCATTATTGGGCCACACCGATGCCACTGTTAATTGTTAAAAGCTGCTAACGACCCATCCCTCTGTTCTGCTGCTCAAGTGGTACCTTCCACTTGTCAACATTTACCCAGCCTCTCCCGAAGAGCCATGAGCTCCGGCAATGGCTTTTGGGTGTGTGCAGAAAGGGGTTTCTTTCCCAGCCCTATGCATTATTTCTGATTTTTGGTCCCCCTGCCCCAGAGCTCCTCTGGGTGAGGTCTCAAGGCTCGGTCCATCTCACCCTGCTCCCATGACTGAGGGATCCTGAAAAAAACCACAGCTGGGTGGCCAGGAAGGGGTTGCCTCAGTCTCCATCAGGTTACTGGGGAAAGAAAGCAACTTTGCTCTTCAGAGATGCTATGTGACATCAAATTCACCTCCCTTGGGCCGCAGGAAGATGATGCTGAGGCTGGGGAGCGATCGGATGGGCTGGAGATGACACTGCAGCCTCCAGATGGGAAGCGCTCCCCTCCCAACCAGCACTGAGCACAGCTTGGCTGGATTAAAGGCTCTGGCCCGCACTTGTTAACACACTCAATTCTCCTACACTTTTATGAGAAGATATATCCTGAAACGACCTTCCGCTTCGTACAGAAGGGCTCGTGGGATTGAGGCTCTAGGAAAGCACACGGATGATGCATTCTTCAGACAAATAGCTCTCGTTATTCCAGATGCCTTCATCCCCATCTTTCAGTGGGATGAATAAATCACCAATTGTTGTAAAAACGGTAGTATCAGATTTAAGGACATTTTCGACCCTGTCAACAAGGAAGCGTAACAACCATCAAAGCCTGCTTTCATTTCTGTAACTGCAACGCTCTTTTGTTTGAATGTCAGTGACTATCTGTGATGCTCTGAAGGAACACGAGCCATGAAGGGACAGAGCAAGGACATACGCTCTGCCTGAGCTCCAGGACTAGCAAGAAGGGCTGTGCCACCTTGGGAGGACCTGTCCATCCTAAGAGATGACATCTGACCCCGCAGCATCATGGCCGTGAGTAACTCCAGCATGCTCTTACTGAAGCCAGGATATGCCAAAACTTTTCCTTGCCTCTTCCGTACTCACAAGTCCCAGAGTCCACCCAAACTGAACGTGAGGCTTTGGCCAAATGGTTTGGACTCAGACAGGGGCTAACCTGGCCTTAGCACCGCAGGGGGGTTGGTTTGGGCTTGAAGCTCATCATGGATCAGCTCCTCAGGTTTTGCCATTTGACAGAGGACTCCTTCTTGGGCTTCGACATCTAATAATCCAGCCCAACCATGCTGAGGCTGTTTAGCAATTAAGTACCACAAATCCAGGAGCTAGATTAATAAACAATCTGGTCTGTCTACAGCAGTCTACAGGGTAGAGAGATAAAACTGTAAAATATTTATTACCGGCTTGGGGATGAAGTCATTAATTTAATAACTACCCATTTCTTCGCTTCTTACAGTTGTTAGCAGTCTGAAGGTTACAGAAGATTAGGTGGGAAACTTACTGCCTCCCTGCTGAGAGGAGCCTTTCCCATGAAAGCCGGAGCCCAGCTCCCATCTGTCACCCCATTACGTTCGGAGGTGGTGAATATATTACTGGGCCGCTCACCGAAATAAAACAAAACCAAATTTCTGCTGGCCACATGGCAACCCTCCGCGAAATTTAATGAGGACGCCGCCCTTTGTGCGCAGAGCCATTTTCAACAGCTGTAGAGATGAAGGCAGGAGGATCTTTGCTGGTGCTCGCCACTTGCTCCCATGGCGAGCCCAGCCCCAGCATCACAAGGGCAGGAGCCTTCGGGGATCGAAGCTTCGGCCGCCTCTTGTCCTGAGAGGTCAGGATTGTTGTCAGAGCCTCCTTCATCTGTGATTTCTCAGCGGGTCTTCACATTTTCAGGAGAGGGAACAAGGGTATTAGCTCAGTCCCTGCTGTGATCTGATATTGGGGAGCATCCCGGGCTTAGATACACGCATCCTCTTTATAGTGATTACGGATGGAGTCCCGTGATGAGCCCGCTCCCATGCTGACAACTGCAATTTGCAGCGATGCTGCAGCAAAAGTTGCGGCGGGGGAGGGAGGGAGGGTGTCTGTGTGCCCTTGGCTTGTTTTGTCATGGGTTTCATGCAGGGACAGCAAAGAGCTGTCACCTGAATGAAGAGCCTGGGGGTAGGGTTTGAGCAGGAGGCAGCAGAGTGTGACGTGAGACATGTGCTCCCCGCCAGCTCCTGCTGATGAGGGGCCGAGACTCTGCTCATCCTCCCCGATGACCACACTGACAGCAGAGGTGATCGAATTGCCTAAATAATGTAATCAAATCTTTAGCTTGCTTCGCAAAATAAATAAATAAAACCAGGTATGTACTGTGAGCACAGGACACAAACCACAGCATAGATGAATGTATGGGTGCAACCACCCAGCCCTGCCTGGCAGCCTCCAGCTGCAGCCTCTCTTCGCAAGGACCAGCTCCAGCAGCACTTACTGCCCATCCCTGTTCTTGAGGAGGGCAGGAGGAACATCTCAGAAAGCGCTGGAAGGTGCTGGATGGCTCCTGGAGAGCTCTGTCCCAACAGAGCTGCAGTTCCCCTACAAAGCCCAATCTCCTCACTCAGCCACTAGCCTTAGAAGAGCCCCTTTGGCCATGGGCATCCCTGGTCCTCCTAAAGTCTTGGAGGGCAGCAGAGCCACGTGGATCAGGCAGAAAGAGGTCAGCAGGAGGTACCGTGGCCAGCGATGGAGAAAGGCATCTGTGCTCTCCATTAACACAAGAAGCAATGGTAAGTGCCTGCAGGCCTCGTGGTGATAGGATGGACACTGATTTTCACCTTGCGTCGTTTGGTGTGACTGTAGTTCCAACCCAGAGAGCCCCAAGTAGCTTTGTTTTCAGGCAACTTCCAGGTGATCTGGTTGCCTCAAGTTAGTCTTGAGACCACTCAGGAGAGAATGGAAAACAACACCCCTGCAGCAACATTCTGGCTTCTGCAAGCTCCCGCAAAGGAGAGGCTTGGGTGAGGTTTGGGGGCAGCTCGAAGCAGACAAGTACGAAGCTGGGTCTCTAGGTACTGGAGATGAGAAGCTCTGGACAGATGGACCAACTGTGATATTTTGGCCAAGCCTTTGCACTATGGTTTAATGATATCAGGGTGTGTTCTAGCACAGACAGAGTGAGATTTTAGTGGTACCTTAAGCAGAGAAGGGAGGAGAGGGAAAGAGTAAAAATGCCCGTGATTCAGATGGGCTTCTTCAGCGCTGAACGGCACGATGGGCCTGCAAGATAGTTCTGCCGTCACCAAAAAGTAACGGAAACATTTCAGCAGTGCGTTAACCTCAATTTTTTCCCTCACAACAGCCTAATTTACAACTGTCAGCACAAGCATCTTTGTCCTGACATCCTGTACTGCGGTCCACATCCAGCACGGGCAGGGCTAACTGCAAGGGCCCTACCCCAGTATCATGTCATCACATCACCCTTTCATTTCTCTTATCAACGCCACCACTCCGTTCCACTCCTTATTCCCAGCTGTTATCACAAGAAGCCAAGAAAGTGCAGAGCATCAGCCAGGAGAAAAAAAAAAAGAGCAGGTAAAATTCTGATGTTGTCAGCTAAACTAGTTTCCAGATGAGCTCTGCTCACAAAAAAAAAAAAAAAAGCTGAATCTTGGAGATNCTCGGCTGCAAGCTCAAAGTGGAGTCCTGACACTGCAAAGCGTTAATAGAATTAGTCTCCTGCTATAAACTGTTCACTGGGGCTTGTTAGCTCAATTGTTGATGGTAAATTCTTATCAGAGCCACCTAAAAGAGCATTAATCAAGAAAAGCTGAACTCCCTGCCTGGGTCACAGAAATTTAATTAAACCCCAAGTAAAACTGGAAAAATCATTTTGAAAAGAGAAGAGACGAATGCAAAAAGCTTTTCATCAGTTGACTTTGCATCTTCGTAGTTCAAACCCTCAGCCATGATTTCAAAGGGTGTTTTGCCAGAGCAAAGGCTGAGTGAAGCACAGACAAGGCTTCCCTCGGTGCCTCCTGATGCTCATCCAGGGCAAATGAAAGATGGAAACCCACCAATTAAGGCCTGCTAAGGATTGGGACCTACAAACACGTGGGAGCAGCATTCTCTTCCAAGTAAACCGGCGATCTCCTGGAGGAAGGTTGTGATCGTTACTGGTTTATGGATTTATATCTATTTTCCCTTTGCTGTGCAAAAAGGCTCGTGCAACAAACCATTTATTCGATAGACGCAGAGAAATATTAGTACTGGAGTCAATAGGACCTCGTGTAGGATATTGTGTGTCATTCCCGGCTCTCTCTTTGGATGAATTTATCCTTGAACAGGTGCGAGGAAGGACTGGCAGGGCGATTAGCAGAACGGAGAACCTATCTTAGGAGAGGAGATTAAAAGAGCTTGGCTTGT
>VZZY01006577.1:356282-412826 GCA_013400335.1 Eurystomus gularis | reverse complement strand
CAATTACACGAAAATGATCTTTACACTCTGAGCAGACTCACGTGGAAGGCTTCATTTAAGCCTTTAGCACCATTTAGGTGCTAACACAAACAAGCTTTAACATATTTGAGATTTTTTTTTTTAAAAGGCAAAAAAAAGCCTTGGTACTTAGTATTTGTGCAACAGAAATTAATTGTTGATTAATATAAATTTCAGATAAGGACTTCAGCCTTTAATCCTGCCCACTTATCCCCGCTAAGCCCTTCCCTCTCTGAGCCATGGAAGGGTCAGACAAGCAGAAGGCTGCAAGTGCCTTCACAGTGGTGCTGCCCTGCATAAAGTGCTTTTATTCTCACCTGGAAAGAGCACCTCGAGGATTAAAGATGCTCAAGGAACAGAGACCCCTTCTATTTATCTGTATTCTGATCACGGAGTGCCAACAAACACCAATCGTAAAAATTACTCTTCATGCAAGCCAACAGCATGTTATTTTTGACCCCTAAGCCTAGATTTGATTTTGAATGTCACCAGCTGTGAGAAGCTCTATTTCTTTTACCACTGTTAGAGCCTTCCACTTCTTAACGAGGACTGAAATTCTTGTCAACTGAGAACCAAAGTTGGTTTTCACATGCCCCAAGTACGTATAGCAACCTTCCAATACCTGAAAGGGGCCTATAGGAAAGCAGGGGAGGATCTGTTCTCAAGGGTTTGGGGTGACAGGACGAGGGGTGGTGGTTTTAAGCTAGAAAAGGGTAGATTTAGGTTGGACATGAGGAAGAAAGTTCTTTACTATGAGGGTGGTGGATCAGTGGAACAGGTTGCCCAGAGAGGTGGTGGAGGCCCCATCCCTGGAGTTATTCAAGGTCAGGCTTGATGGGGCTCTGAGCAACCTGACCTAGTTGGAGATGTCCCTGCTTCTTGTAGGGGGGTTGGACTAGATGACCTTTAGAGGTCCCTTCCAACCCAATGCATTCTGTGATTCCATATTCTGTAATGGCTACAATATAAGTGCTTTGTGAGTAGAAAGAAGCAAAAGGAATACTGAGAAAAAGTCCTTATTAAATACTGCGGTTACTTGGTCTAGCAGGCATTTTACCCCCGTTGCACTGCATATTTCCAGCACTAAGAACATAGTTAAGCACATCTGTTTTGATTTCCAAAGGCGTGAAGTCAATCGCTACCCACCACCCAATTTCCAACACACATTCTAGAGCAGAACTAAGTAAAAAAGTTTCTTTGGCTTTTGAAGACCTTTAATGAGAAGAAAAAAAAAAGAAATAAAAGAATACAAAAACCCCCAACTTAAAGGAAATTTCCCCACCTGGACTGCATTTCTGGCTGTGCTTTGAGCTGGTGCTGCGCGGCGTGCAGGGGCTGTTGGCACGGAGGCTGGAGCGAAGCCGGTACCGGCGGTACCCCGACCTGGCACTGGGATGGAGGCCCTGCTTGCTGGGACCCTGGGGGAGGTTGCTGGGACGGATGGTGTTGGGGTTGCTGTTTCTGCGGCTGCTGTTGCTGTTGCTTGTATCGAGATAAACTGAAGAAAAGGCCCAAGATGGCCTTTAGATTCCCATTCCTGATTTCTGCAAGGCAATGTTCAGAAGTCACTCGTTAGCCACATTAGCCCTTCATAACGCCGTCCAGACTCGGTTCCTTTAGGACACGACGGGCTTGCTGCACATCTCATCGGCATGGCAGCTGATGAACAGTGAGCATCAACTACAAATAAAGAACTTCTCTCTCCCCTGCAGTGACTGCACAACGCGTTTCTGCTGTAGCATCAGAGTTATCGCCAGCGTGCTTAAAAAGATCATTCCTTTAAATAGTTCCTTTAAACAAAAGTAACTAAAACCCCACAACAAAACCCCCACAACAAGTGTACTAACAACAGCACACTGCAAATGATTTCTCAGTCCTGAGGAGAAACGACTCGGTTAGCACACAGGTTTGTATCATTTCTGGAATACCAGACTAATTGCTTCCACTAAGAAAACCTGATGCAAGTTTTTGCACTGGAAAATCAGATTATTGGGTGAAATAACTGCATTAAAACAGATAATTACCAGTTTGATACCATCACAACTTGATAAAGAATGGATACCCGAGGTACCTAAAGAGACCTTGACAGTGAATGTATAAACATTCCCACTTCTAAAAGTCATCCCACTCTTCTGTGCGGTATTAAATGTGAAAATCTAACAAATGAAACAGAAACACAAAGATAATGGCATGTATCAGAGCATGCAGTTAACCGCTGTATCATAATTCATATGCAGGAGGGCTGATTCTGTCTTGCAGACAACCTTAATAATACGCCATGACTTCATTATGTAGCGCGTTTAATTCCCTAAATTAAAAAAGTGAATTAAAAAAGCTACATCAAACAGCTGAGTGTTTGCATGCACTACACAGACCACTCGAACTAACAAAACTTACTGCTGCCCTGTGCTTTTAAATCCCTCTACAGGGATTAGTGCAAGAGGGGACGAAAAGGACACGTGGTGAGCCATGGCCAAGCACAAAGGTGAGAACCAGAATTTTAATTTCTGTTCCCGGTTCTGGCTGAAAGGTTGCTCTGGCTTTGTAATGGGCCCTGCTCTATCCTTTATTCCCTCTCTAGCCACATTTCTGCTCGCATTGCCCACCTTTGCTGTGTAACAAGCTTCTGCTCTTCCTCCCAAGCCCTTTACCCAGCTAATCTCAGGCTCACGGCTTAAAAATTTTGCTCCCCTTTCCATATCAGCTTTGGTCTCCTTGTCCACCTGCATCTCAATCTACCTTTTCTTCCTTCCTCCCACTAATATAATCTACTTTCATCTCCTCAGCAACACCTAACCCCTACCTAAGTGGTCCTGGCCATCACCCAGACCGAGGATATTCCTTCTTTCCTCTCCTACTTGGCTGCATTTCCTTACCCATCTTTTCCTCCCTGCAGTCTGCCTCCTCCAGCAGTGCTCTCTCCCATCACTGTCCCCATTCCCTTGTTTAAATGATTATCAACCCCAGGGTCCTCGAGAAGCAATCTTCTGTCTGTCTTTGTTTTCTTAGCCAATTTTCTTCCTGGACAGTGGGGTCCCAATGAATCCTGCCCACTTCCCCTTTTCCCGGTCCATTCCTGCTCCCACACAGCCTCACGCTGCAAACCCACTGCCATCAGCATCTGCCTCAGGCAGGTTCCTTCTCTCATCTGCCAGTGCTTAGCCAGGGAGGACACGTGGAAGTAGACAATAAAGTAAAACAGACACAAAATGCAGCAAAGCACGGTAAAAAGGATCTCCTTATCTTCAGTAAAGAACTCAAATGACTCATGGGAATCATAAAGAAGGTAGCACTTAATCACAGGCTGAAGCATAACTAAACAGAGCCAGAGGCACCGGGAGGCTTAACTGCACAAATATGGGCCAGAAGATAAAAGAAATTACCATGGGTCTGCATGTTTAAACTCAGCAAAGCGATATGCAACTGGAACAAGGGCTTGATGTCCATGTGAAGTGAGAGGCGATTCCAACAACAACCCACCTCAAACCTGTTGCTTGCTATGGCTGCCTGTCTTCTCCTGCGCCTATCCAAAGAGCAACCTGCTTCTGACATTTTTCTGAGGTGACCCAACCGTAATTATCAAAAGAAAAACACCTTTGAAGAGTTTCAAAAGAAGCAGTCTCTTTCCCTCTGGGTTTTATGCAAAATGGAGCTTTCAGAGGTACTTCTGGTTCTCTTATCTTAAAGATAGACTGAGGTAATTCTCGTGGCAGCTTGCCCCTGCACTTTGGACAAAAGGAGTATTTCACAGAGTACTTCAGCCCCGCTGCCCCTGCCCATCAGGGCAGTCTCAACTGCTTCCTGCTCCAAGTCCCCTCCAGCCCATGCGGCAGCTTAAACATACGTATTAACTTAGATAAGGCCAAGCCTGTCACCCACTCATTTTAAATTTGGAGCCAAAAATGACTCGCCTTGTATATCTGAAACAAACACTCTAGACATTGGAGAGGAAACTGGAATTTGGTTTTCAGAGAATCCCCACAAATCTGCCCTTTGGACATTTCCATCCTGGAGTATCTCTGTTGCTGCTTGCTTCCCCTGCAGCTGGGGCTTCCACCATGGTAGCGTGCCAGTCACCCTTCTCTGGCTTCACAAAAATACACTGGACTCGGTGGAAATTGAAAAAGAAAAAAAAAAAATCAGTTCAGGACAAAGCAAAGGTAAAGAAGGGAAAGGTCTGACTAGAGAAACATCACTACGGGATTCCCCTGACATTTGTGAAGGAAATTTCTGCAGTTCGTAAACTACTCATTGTGTACAGAATACAGATCAAAGCTAAGGAGGAAGAAAAATGGTCTGTCACTGTTTAGTAGAGCTTGTTTGCATCTGCTTCTGTAAAGCTTAGTTTGTATTCGATTCTGTGAAGGGAGGGGGACTGGAAAAAACATGTTTACATGGACTAGACCGGTTCTAGTTTTAGGTTACATGAACCAAACCGATTCTAGTTTTAGTTTACATAGACTGGACAGGTTCTAGTTATAACTTACATGGACTGGACTGGTTCTAGTTTTAGTTTACATGGACTGGACAGGTTCTAGTTTTAGTTTACATGGACTAGACTGGTTCTAGTTTTAGTTTACATGGACTGGACAGGTTCTAGTTATAACTTACATGGACTAGACTGGTTCTAGTTTTAGCTTACATGGACTAGACTGGTTCTAGTTTTAGTTTACATGGACTGGACAGGTTCTAGTTTTAGTTTACATGGACTAGACTGGTTCTAGTTTTAGCTTACATGGACTGGACTGGTTCTAGTTTTAGTTTACATGGACTGGACAGGTTCTAGTTTTAGTTTACATGGACTAGACTGGTTCTAGTTTTAGTTTACATGGACTGGACAGGTTCTAGTTATAACTTACATAGACTGGACAGGTTCTAGTTATAACTTACATGGACTAGTCTGGTTCTAGTTTTAGTTTACATGGACTGGACAGGTTCGCTGAACCGGCTTGCAGGAGTACAAGGAAGAATCACTGCACGTGCCTGGGCTTGCATCCACCTGCCTGGAAGTCGGGCTGCCACAGATACGTACTATTCACCCCCGAAACCAGCGGGTGTCTGCTTCTGCTGCTCTGCACTAGCCGCCTGTGCTTGACCACGCAGGGATTCTGCAGGCAGCCCTCATCATCCCTTCCTAGTTAATTCAAGAGGTGAGGACGAGAGAGTCTGCCCAACAGAACAGAATGAAAAAAAAAAGCAGGAAATTCTGTCCACAGTGAATGATGAGCAGAGATAAAGGGCCAAAATAACTACAAGCAGCTCTGAATTAATTTAAGACAAAATGCCGAGAAGTAAACGTACTTCACAGTTGATCCAGGCCACACCACGAAGTGCTGACAGACCCAACCTCCATCAGCACATGCTGCCAAAACACCTCTGGGATGAACTTTGTAGACTCTACTGAGGAACATGATCTGAATAGGGACAATACTGGGAATTTCATAGAAAAGAGGAAGGGAAATGCAAGAAGGAATTAATTCCCAGGATGTATGCTAGATCTGCAGGTATTTTTTGACAATTAAAGAGTAATTTTTTGAAGACTGCACATAACTTACACACTGTGGTATCATCAAAACCTGGCAGCACATTGAGTGCCCTACTCAGGTACGCTGAAAATAGCGCTGTCAGGTACTTGGGTTGTGGAAACAAAAATTCCACCTTGATGCTGAAGGACCTAAAGGATGTAAAATGAAGGAACTCCAGTCGTACGCTGAAATTCACGTACATCCACAAGTGCAAATGTCATTTCAGAGGCAAAAGTCTGAGCTGAATTGTGGTTGGTCCAAAGTTTAGCCCAATGTTTTCTTTCATCACTTTATGGTGTCGCCATTTGTTCAGCTGGTTGTTACCCAGCTAATCTTTTACCCAGAACAGGTGCAGCTGCTATCTATGACATCAGTTGGGAGTTCCTACTGCACGTTTATGTTCTCCATAATCTTCAAAATCTGGGCAGCGAGGAGATACTGTGTGAAGGAGGGCAAGCTCAGCCGGGCAGCTGCAATTACAGGAGTCTAAAAGCCAGCTCGGCGTGGAAACAAGTTTAAGAGCGTGGGTACGGAGAGGCAGCTCAAAGCGCAGGGCAATAAACAACTGCAGCAAGAAAACAATTTTTCAGCATCCCCACACATTCTTAAGTAATGACTTAAGGATTTAGAAGTCTTTGAGAAGGGAATGGCTTTCTGGCTCCAGGCTGCTGGAGAAGGGTAACACGGTCATCATCAGTGATCTTCAGCAGCAGCAGCAGATCCTTAGCATCATCACTGCACACGTTAATGAAAGAGACTACGTCTAACTGGCACGCACAAATCCAAGCAGGATTTTTTAATACTGGGAGGATATGATACACAAAGTCTCAAATTATTTCAACATTTAGAAGTCATCCAAATTCCAGTTTCGAATCATTCACTTCCCCCCGCACTAAAACCGCATGACTGAAAAATACATGCTCTCAAGCAACCCAGGAGAGACGTCAACATAGATTCCCATTTGGAAGCAATCATAATCCTCTCCTTCCTCCTAGACAAGGGCCTGCCAGTGAAGTAAACACAGTTATTTGCAGTTGACCTAGCAGGTCTTGGCAACATGAGCAGAAACACTGGCGTGTTTGGTTACGGCACTCTTCCTTTCCAGTGGTTCTGTGTTCTCTCTTGTTCAGTTTCCCTACTCTTTCCTCAACGCAGCTAAGGAGTGACTAAGAACAGAAACTGGATTTGTTGTTGAATTCAAGTCCTTTAACTTCACTTAATAATTAAAACGTTCCTTCCCTCCCCCTCTCTAGCCGTCACGCTTTTCCTTCAGTGTTAGTGGTGGGGCCGGCAAACGTCCTCATTCCTATGCTGACAGCAAACGTCACTGGTCTCTTCTTAGCTTCCGTATGATTTAATACATTAATTCCTCCAGGGTGAAAGAAGGAAGTAGTACAAAACTGGCAAAGCTGTGGGATAACCTATATCCTCCCGAGAGCGCCTTGTGATTTGGCAGGAGAGCAATGACCATCAATCACCCTGTCCCTTCCCCGGGGTGACCCACGCTACGCTGCCAACTTTGCACACCCAGACAGTTTTCTCATCAAGTCATCTGCTATTTTTCTTAGATTTTGCATTGTATCCAGACAGGTAAATAATGCGAAACTTATTATATCTTCACAATATTTACATATCACGCCAAGGGTGAAATTGGCTTTTACAACCAACTCAGTTGCATTTTCTTTTTAACCATTTCCTAGTAAACAAACCTGCTGCTGTTGGAAGATTTATCTCACACTTTCTTTTCTCTGCATGAGAATCCTGATTATAACTGAGCTATCAAGGTATACAATGTGGGCAGTACTTGCGCTGAACATCCTCGAGCTTCTCTTTGGAGGTAAATATTTGTTGTTGGAGTTCCAATCCAGCTTAAGGATACCCCACAGGAAAGGACAGGCAGTGTTCGGTGTCCTCTCCTCCTACTAGTTGTGTTATACTCAGGTTAGAACAATGTGTACTCAGTATCTGCTACTTCGCTTTCCACGCTTACAAATCCCATCAAACTTAGGGAAATTACATCTCAAGTACACATTTTAAAGTGGCTTGTAAGACCTCACAGACTGGGATGAAATAGAGGGCTTCCTTTTGAGGACAGCGAGCAATTCTTGAAGCTGTTTTCCAAATTGCCAAAATGTAGTTTTAAATTTCCATTTTTAAAAATAATAGCTTTCTGGTACTTTTGTGGAAGTTTTTATATTTTTGTACGATTGCTAAAAATGTAAAGTACTTATATAAAACCTGTCTACAGGATGCTTTCTCCTCAAGTTCATCTGCGCTTGTTATCTGGAATACATTTTATAAACGTCACTTACCACCTATAAGGGAAAGCGTGTTTCAGCTAAGACTTCAGATGGTGACCACAAAGCGCACGGCGCTGGGCTCGGCTCTGTGACTGAACCGGTGCTGATGAGGCTGTTGTTCAGCTGTACCCGCCCAGCGTCAAGGCTTTCTCTTGTTCCCACACACGTGCAGGCTGGGGGAGAGCGAGGAGCCGGGAGGGGACACAACCTGGCCAGTTGACCCCAGCCGACCAAAGGGACATCCCATGCCCATATGATGTCATGCTCAGGAATAAAAACTAAGCCTGTTGGGGAGGTAGCTGTTGCTCGGAAACTGGCTGGGCACTTGTCTGCTTGTGGGAGGTGGCGAGTGACTGCTTTTGCATTGCTTATTGTGGGTTTCTCTTCCTCCTTCCTTCACCCGTTAAACTCTTTATCTCGACCCATGCATTTTCTCGGTTCTGCTCGTCCCATCCTCTCCAGTGCTTCGCTGCTGGCCAGGATCAGCCCACTGCACCTACACATCCCTCCTCGCCTTCCTTGCTTGAGCTATGGATTTCTTCAGAGGAAGAAAGCGCTGCTTTAAAGATACAGGCAATGAACTTATTCACAGAAAGTAAACGTCCGTGCACAACCTGATATAGCCACCTCCTCGAGACTAAGTTTGCAAAGAGACTTAGCCAACAAACCTAACTTGAAGTCTCACCTGACGCCACACACCCAATTATTTGCTCTGCGAAGCGCTGAAGGAGATGTCATAAGATAGAGTTTGCCTCAGCAGCTTCTGAATCCAGCTGCTTTTCCAGCGCATTTAAATGGAAGTATAAATGAAAGCTGGTGGTGATGATGGAAGAAATCGGTCTGATCTCTTAAGACAGCCTCTGAGCCAGAAGGCACCACACGTTCTGACATACGTCATGCACTGGCATAAAGGAATATACTACGCTGAGTCATGTTTACATTTCAGAAAAATTCTGGTGCCCTTTAAAAGCAGATTGATTAGAGGTAAAAATGTCTTTTTCTTTTTTGTTTTGGTTCAAAACACTTGGATTTTATCTCTTTGTGCATTTGGAAACAAAGTTTTTTAATATAATCATTCTTTAAAAAAGGAAAGAAAGCAGGTAAGAAAATAATAGATGAATGAGGAAATAAATTTCTCTCTCAAAAGGCAAACAGTTGCCAGCAGTTGACTTTAAATATCTGTAAAATCTACACTCTGCTCAATGGGCTAATTATAGAAATTTCTGGCTTTCAACAGAAAGAAACAAAAGTGACTGAATTATAACTTGGCCTCCTGGACTGGTTTTACAAGCCCGCTGTGTGGAGATCAGATACGTATTTTACCTACCTTTCAAACCGAGACAGGGAAAAAAGAAGTAAAGATTGTCAGAAGTGTAAATGATCCGGCCAACCTTGCACCAACGCTCCACGTGCTGGTCACAACTGCAAGGAGGCTTCTCACTGAACACGGGATGTTAACCGAGCGATGGACTCACCTTCTGCTGACAGCCCCTGTATGTTGATTCCCTTCGCAGCCAGGAAACTCAGGCACGCGTCTATGTTTTCAATCTGTTCAAGAGCAAACAAAACAAACACGGAAAAGAGAGACACAAAAAGAAATGCGTTGTAATAATTGTTTACTTTCGGCCCCTGCCGCCCTTTATTGCGCTCAGCCTTTGTATCATGTCAAAAGTCCCTTTGCTCATTACGTGGAAACCATAATATGAAACCACCTCGGTTACTACGGTCCTAAACCGGTCGAGTATTATGTGGGTCAGGACTTTCTGCGATTTGTACTTGCATGCAACAAGTTATTTAATACCCTAACCACAAAAAAAGGATCACTACATGTCTTACTAGAGGGTCAAGGATGTTATGTCAGGATTTTTAACCTACACTAAGTATAACAAACATGAAACCGAAAATAAACACGGAGGCTGCGTTTGCTGGAGGAGGCAGATTGCCACTTGCTCTGAAGTTGACAGCTGGCAAAAGTTTCCAGCCACGAAAGCAGTCAAATATAAAACCTGTAACTGGAAACCCTAGTTGGAATCCAAAAAACAGCCACTCGCAACATCCTCTGCCTGTCAGGAAGGACAGGCGACGCTGGACGCTCACCGTGGGCAAATCCTGCCCTTCAGAGGTGGGACAACACCGTTACATCCCACAAGTGCCCGGGTCTCAGCTGGAATAAAATTCATTTTCCTCCTAGTAGCTGGTATGGTGCAGTGTTTGGATTTAGGATGAGAATAACGCCGAGAACACGCCGATGGTTTAGCTGTTGCTGAGCAGCGTTGCTGAGAGTCAAGGACTCTCCAGCTCCTCAGGCTGCCCGGCCAGCGGAGGCTGGGGCTGCACAGGGAGCTGGGGGAGACACGGCCGGACAGGCGACCCAGACCACCCAAAGGGGTGTTCCACCCCATATGCCATCACTGGCCAGGGAACACCACGGCTCAGGGATTGGCCGGGCATGGGTCAGCAATTCCATTGAGCATCACTTGTTTTGTATATTCTATTACTATTGTTTTTATTTCCCTTCCTTTTCTGTCCTATTAAACTGTCTTTATCTCAACCCATGAGTTTTACCTTTCTTTTCTTTTTTTTTCCCAAATCTCTGCCCCATCCTGCTGGGACGAGCGAGCAGCTGTGGTGCTCAGTTGCCGACTGGAGTTCAACCACAAGAGGATAAAACGAGTTTGGACCAGGAAGGGTCTTCCGCAGAACAGGTCTGAGTGTTAGCGATACGGCTGCTATACACAGCCAGGACGCAAATCCCACCTAGCCAAGTGAACTCCAGAAGGGTCAGCCAAGTTACGCGTTTCTTCCCTCGTATCTCAACACCACAATAAAGACCTTGCAGTAGCTTCATGCCTAGTTGATACTACTTTGGAGCACGCTATATACTTCCAAAACCAGACAGACACCAAAAATACACTGCCTGTAACGTTCAGCCCTTAAAGCCTGTAGCAGGGAGCAGTTCAGAGGTTTGATTATCCACAGATCAGTATGACATAACAGTCCATCTCTACCCATTTCCTTCCCCAGTGCTCAGCAACCCTTTCAAGTTTTCAACGCGGCTCTTCTATTGAGGTGATTTGGGACTTTCCTGGAAAGCCAGACTTCAACTTTTCAATAAGAAACACCACATAAAAGCATCAATTCGTTTCTACTACCTGCACCTGCACCATTCCAAGGACACTTCCAGACTTCCACAACTGTAGCTACATGTTTAATGAGGAGGACTCCTTAAGTTAGTCAGTAGAGATGAGCAATATTTCATCTCCACCCCAGATTTGCAGTTGTGGAAACTCAAAGCGGCTCTTTCAGTCCTGCTTTGCTTCTCTCCCCAGCTCCCTCATAGAATCATAGAGTGTTTCAGGCTGGAAGGGACCTCCAGAGGTCATCTAGTCCAACCTCCCTACACAAGTAGGGACATCTACTTAGGTCATCTTTGCTCAAACTCTCCTTTAAGACAGAGCGACCACAGGATTACGATTTACTTCTGGGTAGCGAGTTCCTCACCCATGCCCTCATTCTTGGTGCTGCACAGTAGTCCTTAGTGGCTTCCTAAGGTCATGCTCATTGCAGATCCAACTCAGATTCAAGGAGCCCCCTTTAAAATCTCTACCACCTCTCCCCTGCCCAGTTCTTAATAAGCATTTTAGACAATTAAGATACACACCTCCTGTTCCAAGACTAATGGAAGATCCCCGCCGGAGCACTAACGCTTGAGGCGGGTATTTGGACCACAGGTTGAATGACCCGGACCTCTGCCATATAATAGGACAGATGGGATACCTTGCAGCACCAGTAGTAACGCCTGGCTAAAGGCTGTGAGAACAGGGGCTTTTTGGTGCTATACTGGTATGGAAAAAGAATAAAGGAAAAAAAATGTAATATAAAATGCATAAAAATGTACAGGACATGGACAGTCAAAAATCTACGGTGCATTTAAGAGCTCATAAGAGTAAAAACATTATAGAAATAGGGAAAAAGTCCTATTTCAGTACTTAAAGCCAGGCATGATGAAATAAAGTGGTAATAAAAGAGGCTTGTGAAAGTAAACCTCTTCCATTGAGAAAATAAAGTAGTACGATAAGATCCTACGGGGATCATACAGCAACATGCTCACAAGGAACTCACTAAAAGACTACAACTAAAGGATAAAACCCTACCGATGATTCCATTAACATTTAGGCAGTATTTGTGATAACAAGGTTACACGGCACAACGACAGGAATGTGAGCAATTAGTTCATTATGAAGGAAAAAAAAAAAAAGAGCCTGAAAAGGGAAACAGAGAAATTTGGGGAAATTTAAGAAGGAAGTGAAGCACAGAACACAGGTTTACAGCTGAAATGATTAGAACTTTGTGCTGATAGGAACTCAGGAGTGTTTCCCACACAATGACAGGCTGGTGGCACACATAGAAGTGGGCCTTATAAAAGCTCCAAGGAA
The DNA here is from genome assembly GCA_013400335.1 of Eurystomus gularis. Classification (NCBI taxonomy): domain Eukaryota; kingdom Metazoa; phylum Chordata; class Aves; order Coraciiformes; family Coraciidae; genus Eurystomus; species Eurystomus gularis. The sequence continues at coordinate 400,547 of VZZY01006577.1, read as the reverse complement.
GGACTCTGTCTCTAGCTCCTGCTGTATTAACATAAGAACTAATTAATTATAATCTGCAAATACTGTTTGATCCCCCAGTGCATACACGGCTGGAGACAGCAAGCTCTCCTGAAGCAGCAGCATGGTAGTTAAACCCTCTAGATGCGTGTACCCAGGATAGAAGTGAAGCTGCTGGGTAGATCTCAGCTAAGCAAAGACCTAACGACCCTACATCATGGTGACGTCCAACACAAAGTAAAGCTGCATCCGTGAAATTACAGTATTCAGCAGCAGATCACCACTGAGAACCTACAGGCCCTTTCTTGGCCAAGTCCATGTATTGCTTAAACCCTTGAAGCAGATCTGAAAAGACTGGATTTGCCAAAGGGGAGTGTGTATTTTGTTTTTCACTGTGAGCTACAATTGTTTTTTGGCTGACAACTCTGATTTTTCATTTGCTTTGCCAGTAACGTTTGACACCGCAGAAGCAAAGCAGGAAGATGGCAGTTGGATGCTCTTGCTTCCTGCCTACCCAAAACAGGGGAAAGCTCTGCAAAAGGAGAGGAAAACCAAAGGACAGGCATCTACAGTGATTATCTCACTTGGACACGCTACCAGCAGTGTCCAAAACTGAGCCTTGCCGTGTTAGGCTTCCTGGCCAAAAGCATCTAATTAATTTGCAATTTTGAATCATAGAATCACAGGGGTTGGAAAGGACCTCTGGAGATCATCTAGTCCAACCCCCTGCCAGAGCAGGATTTCCTAAAGCAGGTCGCACAGGAACACGTCCAGATGGGTTTTGAAAGTCTCCAGAGAAGGAGCCTCCACAACCTCTCTGGGCAGCTCTGCCACCCTCAAAGTAAAGAAGTTCCTCATGTTTAAGTGGAACTTCCTCTATTGAAGCTTGTGCCCATCACCTCTTGTTCTGCTACCGGGCACCACTGAAAAAAGACCGGCCCCATCTTCCCAACAGCCACCCCTCAAGTATTTGTGTGCATTAGTAAGATCCCTTCTCAGTCTTCTCTTCTCTAGACTAAAAAGTCCAGGGAAGAAAAGACTGGGAGGGGATCTTATGAATGGCCGTATATAAAATGTTCCAGGTATAGTCAACTATCCAAGTGCATTACCAGCCCCACACCCTATACGACAGGTAGTTATTCTGAAATGTCCCTAAACACCAACCGAGGACAGCTGAGCCTGTACCCGAGGGGCTCCTCACCTCGGGGGGCTCCTCCTACTTTACTATAATACGAAAAAAATAAAACCTCATAGAATTAAACTTCTGTTCAGACAGAACATATTAAGTGGCACAACTCCCACTCTCATATTTGCAGAAGCAAGAGACACGTTTCAGTCAGCTTCCTGCAAACTTCCTCTGGACATGAGTCTCTGGGCAGCACTTGTCACCCAGCAGGACGGGAGCAGAAGACATCATGGCTAAGAAGTCTTGCACGAGAGAACATTCAAACACCAGACCCGCAGCAGTTGCTCTGTTACACCAGTAAGACCATCAGCCTCTTGGTGGAAAGGCAGGGTTAAAAGGTAAGGGTCACACATACCTAGCGATTTCTAAGCGCTTTTGTAAAGGACATCATTCACATCATCATTCTCCTTCCCACCAGACCCGCACAGTCCTCGTTCCTTCCTAGCTTCTGCCCGTATGAAAGTCAACTATACACAAGTTGAATGTTGAATTCCTTCATTGAATTCCTCTGTGTGGATCAGAATACACTAATTGAAGTCTCATTCCACTACTGCTTTCCCAGGTGTGTTACTCAGATTTCCCCCTATTCTCAAACGTACCTCACAGTAATTATACGTCTCCAACAATACCGGCCACCAGACCCACACTTGTCACATAACAGCAATTTTAATTCCTATTCCTGTCAGTGCTGGAAAGAAAAGGAGCTAGGAGGCATGCCCTGGCCTGTACGAGCAGAACAGAACACCACAGGAAAAAAAAACCCACCACCAAAATAGGTATCCCCAGCCTGTAAACGGAAACCCACACGAGGGCACCGATATCTGTTGAACATTGACTACAACAAAGACTTGAATATGGAAACTGTCTACAGCCAAAGCCGCCCACCCACCTCCGCCAAGTCAAATACTCAGGGTAAATTATAACTAGTGCTGCCCTTGTGACAGATACAGATGTTTTCCTCAAACAAAAAGTCAGAATTAAACTTACTGTCGGTTCCCTCACGTAGAAACCATGGGAAATTTCTCAGGTTATGATGCAAGCCCTCTGCTCCCAGCTCTCACCATGACAGATGGGGTATTTTTATGAGCTTACCCAGAAAACTCACTACTGATATTGAAACCAGCGCTCTCCACTTAACTTGAGGCTCCACGTTATGGCCAGTATATTAGTTTTCAAAGAGAGAAAACGGAGATTGATTTCAGATGAATTTTTTTTTCTTATTATGCAATATTCCAGCAGACTTCACGTACAATGTAAAACCAAGGAAAGAGCCTACCACGAGCTGTTCTCAGCAAGCTGTTTAAGGCAAAATGCATTCCCTGCCATATTTTCAGATCAAGCTTTTCCGCTCGCTTTTATGTGAGCGTACACACTCACACTTCTACACACTTTATAATCTTTCTGTATCAAAGTTTAGGAAGAACCTTGAAAATCTTAAGTCATTACACTGACAACCCTTAAAACTCTAGAGGAGGACAGGGGTTCATTTGCACTACTTAATTATACATTAGAAATACCAAGGCAAAATTGCGAATTCCCTTTTCCCCAGAAGGATATAAATATTAATGATTATTGCTTTATTTAAAATATACCTTCAGAAGAAGTTATAACAATCAAAACCTATCTTTTTTTCAAGAAAATAGGATGCTGCTCCAAGTGTGCATATGCTGCTCCCAATCATTTGGTCTCAAAATTCAGTTTCAGGATTTTGACAGAACTTGCCGGATATCTTAGAAATGAAATAACAGGTGTAACATGAGGCAAATGAAGGTAACCCACAGGCTGAAGCCAGGTTGTAACAGATCACAGAATGGTGGGGGTTGGAAGGACCTCTGGAGATCATCTAGTCCAAGCTCCCTGCCAAAGCAGGTTCATCTAGGCCAGGTCACACAGGAACATGTCCAGCTAGGTCTTGAAAGTCTCCAGAGAAGGAGACTCCACAACCTCCCCGGGCAGCCTGGGCCAGGCTCTGCCACCCTCACAGTAAAGAAGATTCTCCTCATGTTGAGGTGGAACTTCCTGTGTTCCAGTCTGTGCCCGTTTCCCCTCGTCCTATCACTGGGCACCACTGAAAAGACACTGACTGCTCCATCTTCCTGACACCCGCCCTTTAGCTATTGATCAGCATCGATCAAATCCCCTCTCAGCCTTCTCTTCTCCAGCTCAGCAGCCCCAGGGCTCTCAGCCTTTCCTCAGCACAGAGCTGCTCCAGTCCCTTAAATACCCTCATAGCCTCTGTTGGACTCTCTCCAGTAGTTCCCTGTCACCCTTGAACTGAGGAGCCCAGAACTGGACACAGTACTCCAGATGTGGCCTCAGCAGGGCAGAACAGAGGGGGAGGAGAACCTCCCTCGACTTGCTGGTCACGCTCTCCTTAATGTAGCCCAGGAGACCCTTGGCCTTCTTGGACATGAGGGCACCTTGCTGTTTCATGGTGAACTTGCCATCCACCCAGGATCCCAGGTCCTGCTCCACAGAGCTGCTTTCCAGCAGGTCAACTCCTCACCTTGGTTTGGTTATTCCTCCCCAGGTGCAGCACCTTACACTTGCCCTTGTTGAATTGCATGAGGTTCCCTACTCACAGAAGCAAAAACCTCTTCTCACGGGTGCACGGCTTTCACACACACGTGGAGAGCTGACCCTCTCTGCTGCAATTGCATTATCTGGGGTTTTTAAAGGGCACTAACTTAAGGCTGGAGAAATAGCCTCAGCCTCATCTCCCACATCCCCTTCTCTGGGACCATGGGTGAAGCCTTGGCTTTCCTGTGCCTCAGCTCTTCCTCTGGAAACACCGCGGCAAATCTCATTTCTCTACTTAACACTCCGCTGTTAATATTCAACATTCACTCCCGACATGCCCAGTATAAACAGAAAGGGGGGCAGTAAGCACCACAGAGAAAGCTCCCGTTCATGATGGCCAAGATTTCTAATCACACCAAAGAGCGTCCAAAGGCCATTCTCGCATTGGGAATGCTTTGGGGCCATCCTGTGCAACGCACAAGGCTTGCCAGAGCTAATCCGGTCTGCAAGGGGAAGATGGAAGGGCTGTAGAAATTTTCCTAGTTGATTTTGAAATTCAGCTTTTCAGGGTGTTTTTTGCAGGTTTCTTTATTCAGATGAAAACTTCCCTGTGCAGAAATAAAAAGCAAAGGGTAATTCCTTTTTAACATATGCCTAGAAATACTATTTTTGGATCACCTTCTCAGGATGAGGCCTCAAATATATTTTAAAAGTTGAAGTGGACAATTTGTGTATAATTTGAAATCTTGAGATGTCCTAGATTACAATTTGATAAGCAACAAGTTCAACTTTTTCCAAACAAATATCGACAGAGTATCCTGCCTCCAGAGACCTGTTACCTTAGGCTATAGATTAAACTCTTCACTAGTCTCAAGAGACACTTGACTGGATTTTCGCACTGACTGTACATTCCAGGCACTACATCTCTGCTCACGTATAACTGAAGACAGGAAGAGATGGGGGAGAACCATGGCTGTGCCCAGGAGATAAAGGATGAGGAGGGCAGTGAGCCCCATGAATGCTTCACTTCCACCTTCCTTGGTTGCTCATGGGAGACCCTTTTCTACCCAGGGCTTCCAGAGTGGAACTTAGGTTTCTAGTGCTGCGCAGCTGGGATTAAATGTAAAGTATCATCAATATCTAGTGAAGATGAACGTCTTCCCAAAACATCCTTGAATTCTACAGAAAAGAGTGTTTTTAAATGAGTGTAATTGCTTAGAAGGAAGGAGTGACACTAACACCACTCAATGCAGCATCGCTGGCTTTCTCTACGCGGTTGCATTTCCTCAAACATGAGCTTGAGTGCTGAAAGCTCTGTATGTCAGTAACTCCGATCTGCAGCAGGAATCCAGAATTTAATGAAACTCATGTAGAAAGACCCACAGAGAACACTTTATCACAGTCTTCTTTTAGCTCAGAAAAATGTTTTGTATTAATACCCTCAAGGGAGGTTCTCCTCCCCCTCTGTTCTGCCCTGCTGAGGCCACATCTGGAGTACTGTGTCCAGTTCCGGGCTCTCCAGCTCAAGGGAGACAGGGAGCTACTGGAGAGAGTCCAATGGAGGCTACGAGGATGATTAAGGGACTGGAACATCTCTCGTACGAGGAAGGGCTGAGACCCCTGTGGCTGTTTAGCCTGGAGAAGAGAAGGCTGAGAGGGGATCTGATCCACAGTGGGTGTCAGGAGGATGGAGCAGTCAGTCTCTTCAACAGTGCCTAGTGATAGGACGAGGGGAAACGGGCACAGACTGGAACACAGGAAGTTCCACCTCAACATGAGGAGAATCTTCTTTACTGTGAGGGTGGCAGAGCCTGGCCCAGGCTGCCCGGGGAGGTTGTGGAGTCTCCTTCTCTGGAGACTTTCAAGACCTAGCTGGACATGTTCCTGTGTGACCTGGCCTAGATGAGCCTGCTTTAGCAGAGGGCTTGGACTAGATGATCTCCAGAGGTCCTTCTAACCGCCACCGTTCTGTGATTCGGTAATACTGCTGCACTGTCTTAAATAATTATAAAAAAGAAACAACCCAGCAACCAAAAATTTATTTTAAGTAGTGCAAACAAATGATAGAGTCTCTACGATTGCGAGTGAGATACACCAGCAAATGACCTGGTTTTGTTATGCTAATAGACACTAGAAACAAAGTCCCAATGGTCATCTCTCAGCTGTGCCATGTGAAGGACCTCTTGCAATATAGTCATTGACAGTTGCTGGTTTCTAAAAAAGATCGAGGGGACGGGAGCCGCGGCCGCAGCCCGTTCCCAGGCGTGGCGTACCCTCTGCTCTCGGCTGACGGGCACACTTGTGTCTCGAGGCCCGAGGGTCATAGCTTCACCTGTTCCCAACGGATTCATGTCGGTGGCTGGAGGGGCACCAAAATGTGTCTGCCCCCTCCTTCCTTGCACCTGGATCCTGGACAACATGTCCTGAAATTCTCCTGCATAATTGCTTAGGACAAGCACAATAGTGCTGTTTAAATATATAAAAATATTCCTACACAACAAACAAAGGAATAAAATTTTCTGCATATTTATCAGCTTCACAGAGTAATTAATTAAAATATAAAAGATATTCAAGAAAGAAGAGCTTAGTACTGCATTTCCTATAACCTAGGCACCAGAAGAAATTGCCATACAGAATCACAGAGTGGGAGGGACCTCTGAAGATCATCTAGTCCAACCCCCCTGCCAGAAACAGATTTAATTCTTACACCACAAACCTGACAGAGAAATGTATCACATTCTTGTTTAATATATAGTTTCACTCTACTGTTCTTAAGCAGCGCAGCAGAGAGTGAGGTGTTTGTTGAGAAAGCAAGGCAACACCGCACAACTTGGAAACCGGAATTAAACTATGTAAACATGAGCAAATAACTCTTCTTATCAACCTAAGCCTTAAACTCTTATTCCCAGACTATGTGTTGGCAGAGCATTGCATAAAAGGTATATTCATGTAGTAATTTTGCACAAATAGGCATGGCAAAAAAGAATTATTTTTTCTCGACTTTGGTGCAGGTGTAAATAGGTAAGTGAAAGACAGAGATCTCCCGAGAGATACGCGGAACGACCCTGGCCCCTTCGTGCATTTGCTGTTTCATGTATATAGTCCGCACGGGGCAGAAGCAAAATTCAAAATGTGATAATTCAGTCTAACAGTGAAGTAAATGGCAAAACAGTTAAGCTTCATAGTTTATGGTTAAGCTCACATCTTCCAGGTTTCCCCTAAAAATCACTCTATTGCTCTTTATCAAACCTCACTGTTTCAGAGCTGGAGGTAGGCTGAGTTCTCGCGTCCCCGTGTAGGGCAAAGAATGGGAGCACACCATCGGGGACCACGATGACAGTCCCTTCAGGGAATGACAGATGGTCATCAGCAAAGTCTCCAAAGGCACCACACAAGCCCAGCGCACGGACAGAGCCGTAGGCACACGCTGCCTTATCTCCCATCTCCACACGCAGAAGAGTTTTGGAAGCCTTTCCCTCCAGAAGTTTAAGTAACTGTTTGGTGACGTTCTGTCATGCCCTGTTGCAGGGAGAGGTACCCACTGGCCTTTCCCAGCCCAGTCCAGCTCTATTTATCCTGTTATTTTCCATGCAGGATGACGGTGGGGGTGAGAGGGTGACTTGTGGTTGTTTTCAGACTACAAGCTCTACAACACAGAAACCTATGATCCGGCCACGTCTGTCTCACTGATAACAACACACAAAGGATAAGCACAACAGCGTAACAGCAGTCTGGGTCTCTGGGAAGAAATACAGACAGTAAAATGAAGCGTATCTAAGAGCAACAGTCATTATAAAGTGAGGAAGAAGGACGCCTAAGTACACACAACCTGGCGGATCACCTCTGTGGTAAATCACGACATGACAACACACGCTCATACATGACCAACAGAAACCCAGGGAGCTTGGAGAAAATGCTTTAAACATTCCAAAGCTCCGTATTTGGCCAAGTGCCTCCACAGGCAGCTGAAGGAGCTACGCTGGTGTCTGCCACTGGCCAGCCTGGCCCAGCTCCAGGTACCATCTTCTCCTCCAGCCAACCTTCAGCTGTGAGGAAACCTACCACAGGTTAGGGCCAAAAGAGACCCATCTGTTACTATAGCAACATTAAGCCAGACTCATTTTCTAAAGATATACTGACAGCAAGATACAAACTCCCCAAGGAGAGCAGGGGGAAGGCTCAGCAGAAGACACTGAAGTTCCCTTTACTACATTGCTCACAACAGCCTCGGAGTAGGATTACTTGAAAATATACAGCTATATTTAACCACGGGGCTCTGCTTCCAAAAAAGCCTACGCTAGGAATCTGCAGAGGAAAAACACGCTTGTGATGCTTTTGATCTTCCCGGCGGAGCAGATGGTTTCAGCTCCTATTATTCCTGCCATCCACCTCAATGTATACTCAGCTACACCCTTTAGGTACAGCCCATATCACACCAGCATTCACATTGATTATTTCAATTCATTCAAGTGCTTTTTGAGAAAAAGAACATGGAAATATGCATGGCACGTGCCATACGTACGAACAGTAATGCAATTTCACCATCTCATGCTCCTTCTGCTAACAAAAAAAAAAGATTTGTAAAGCAGTGGGTCGAGCTGGGAAGGGTCGCTCTGAGGAGGGAAGTGGACACCCAGCTCTACCAGCCGAATTAAAACTCCCAGCTTCAAAATCAGGGACCTGCCAGGCTGGAGAATTTCCATACAAACTGCTTGTTGGCCTTCAGTGTCACATACGTTATAGAGCAGCTCATTTTCAGAATACAATAAATGAGTCAAATATTAAAATAATAGTCAAATTGCCATCACTGGAGCAAGGTTTCCTTGCAACCGAAGTCATCGTCTAGAAAACACATCCTTCAACTTGACTTTCCTGAAGTCCTTGGGAAGAAACGCAGGCTCTGACCCTTGTTGTGGTACAAGATTCTCTATCAAACAGTAGCAGAAAGGCTGAGCAGTATTATTTTACTAGTACAGCTTGAACTCTGCATCAGAAAGATGATTCTCAAAAAATTTCTGGTCAGAACATGAAGAAAATAAATACCTCCTTTTCGTTATTTGATAACACAGACACTTCTATACACAAAGTGACCATCCTTAAAAATAATAAAACCCTACCACAAACCCACATGAGAACCACAGCTATTTCCTCCCCTATTTATAGGAGGAACTGTGGTGTTGGTTCAGCCTACACACCTTTCTCTCCCTCCAAATTCTTGTCTTGGGTGTCCCACAGCTTCCCCAGGCTTAGCATGGAAAGATGAAGTGTCTTCCCCCATCCTCTTCCCCTCAGCACTGGCAGCTTTGCTCCCACCCCCCTCCTTTGGGGGGTAACGGGTAAGTCACCATCGCTTCTCAGACATTCACACCTGACTTTCTAGCTCTTTCTAGAGTATCTTCATCTGTGATCATTTTTTTATTTCATTTTGAACCTTGAAAATTTATTTTCTCATTAATCTTTTCTCATCCTTTTTTCTTAAATATCTACAAAGATACGTCTTTCAAACGCCACATTCAGTGTTTCTTACCTGTCAAAGTGGCAAAACCCCCACTGCCTCTCCTGTAACAACCTCACTGCCACTTCTTTTGTCCCTTCTTCCAGCCCCATCTTCAGTTGCGTTTCAACTGTTGCCTGTGTCTGCTAACAATCTGGCAAGTATCACTGGGAAGCATCTCCTCTCTCCTTTGTCTTCAAGTTTCCTACATTTTCAAAATTAAGTTTCTTTACTTGTTTCTCTCCCCAGTCACTCCTAGTCTAGCTGATAGGGATCTTCTCTTTCCTTCACCTCGCTCTCCACTTTAATGCTCTGATCTTTCAAAGGTCTTATCCTTCGCTTTTTTCTTGTACCATCTAATCGCTACTGTTACCTCAGCTGTTATGATTTAGCACTTGCACATAACAGATAACACCACAACCAACATTTTCAGGAGCTTCATTCTAAAAACCCAGATGCAGTTGTGGTAACGGTCCCCAAATCACCGTGGAGCCTGTGCTCCACACAAACACCTCCTCTTTAGCCACAGGATTTTCCACGTGCCAGCTGGAGCTGATCATTACAATTACAGGCTTTTGTTTAGAGGAATATCTACTGTACAAGAATATAGATATTTGGGGAAAAAAAAACCCTGAAACAGGTCGCAGGCAGAGGAGAAGATATAGAATAGTCTATAATAGATTACATAGAAACCAGCCAAGTCTCACCTGGAGCAGAGGAAGACCGGGATACTCCTCACAGCAGAGTAACCCTGACAAGATGACGAGGGAGGACAGGTTCTTCTCACCTAAGTGATTTTTCATGGAGCCCGTGCAGGTCCTTGTCATGTCATTTCTGGCATTAGGTTGATAAGCACTGATGGTCCCACAGGGTTCTGCAGTACCAAACTTAATTGGACAAGGCTTATTAGCGCTGGCTTTGAGCCTGACAGACCCAAGCTCTCTCTAAGGCGCAATTTGGGTAAATTCCTATGATGCTCTCCAGCTCTGTAGCAATGGGAACAAGGCAAAGAGATCTGATCTGGCTCTGTGTTGAGCTCACTAAGGTTTGGTGGGCTTTACTGGCTTAGGACTGTGTCACATGGATGCAAACAGACTTGCTTTCACATCCCCTTCGATGGGCTTGGATGACACAGATTTGCTCCAGCTTGCTAAGCTGATGCGTCTGGCTGGACATGAGCTGGCTCTTCACAACTGAGCTCACGTGTTGTTGCTCATGGCATTGTGAGTCTACAGTCAAGCTGACTGCCCACAGGGGGCATGACGATGGTGGATGGTTTCTCTCTAAGGTCTGTTGTATTTCTTTTTAATGAGAAAAGTTAAATCTTAATCTATGGTGCTTTTTCCCCCCCCCTCAAATCTACTCATCTGTGGTGCCCACCTTCCAGACACCACAATATAGACATGGACACCTGTAACTGAACGATTCCTTTGAAAAGGCCAAGTTGGACGGGGCCTTGAGCAACCTGGTCTAGTGGGAAGTGTCCCTGCCATGGCAGGGGGTTGGATCTAGAGGATCTTTGAGTCCCTTCCAACCCAAACTGTTCTATGATTCTATGAAAAAGTAAGACTAGACATGACCTGGTTGAGTGTTCAAACTGACTGGATAGTCTTGTCTCTGCCACCTCTCTGAACCAAGAGTACGCGACACAAACACCACTTCCCCCACCCTGGAAAATGCTTGTAAGTGAGATGAAAGTGCATTGAAATGCAAAGGATGAAGTCTGATGTTTCTTAAAAAAACATGCCAAACAAAACCAAAACACTGTCAACACAGGCTTTTCTCTTAGAGGAGACCTGAAGAGGAGTTGTCTCTTTGAACCCTGCAAGCAACCGTTGACACCACCTCTATGAAAATATTTGGTTTTGCCTTAGTTACTGTAAGATGATAAAGAGCTCTGTACACACGTGCACGCAACAAAAGCAAGCCATGAGCACGATCCTTGTTTTTCTCAGGTGAGAAAAACCACAGGGATGCCCAGCTATGACCAGTGCCCTACATCTCATGCCTGGGGGACTGTGTCCTCCGCCCTCCCGAATGAGCAACCAAAATAAAACCAGAGCTGAGGAGGAGGAAGCACAGAGCAAACGCTTCTTTCCAGCACTCTTCACAACTCCTGATGCAGCACATGCCCCTGGGTATAACCAGATCTGACTTCTAGAAACAACCTACAGCGTGCATCCGACTATCCAACGGAGCAACTGTGTTCCCTCACGGAGAATAAGGGCTTCAAGTGACTTTTAGCCACAACATCCTGAAATTTGTTATGGACTCCAGTCCCGAATGAAATTCAGTTCTTATGGTGCACTTGTGGAACATTAAATTATAGTCATTGTCAAAGTTTCCTCCATTATTTATACTCTAGACAGCTGCTGTGGCTACAGCAAGAAGAGCAACCAACCTCTTCAAAGCAGTAAAAAGTAGTGATGATAAATCTTTCAGAAGGCTTGATTTTTACAGAGCGCTTGCTGCGGGGGTTTGACCAAGATTGATAACTTCCAAGAAACGGCAAAAAGCCAAAACCGAAGAGCAGAACGCAGCGTGGTTTCGGACTTCAGATGCCAAACTCTCATCAAATCTTTTCTCTTTCGTTTAACTACGTGAGCGGTTGTGCTCAAGTGGCAGTGGTGGAGGTAGGGGCAGTTGGGAACAGAGCCAGGAAAAGGAAAAACATCAAAATAGCTTCACACACAGAACAGCTATTTACATATCCCAAAGCGAGCATCTGCAATGCAATGGGGAGATTTTAGAATTTATATTGTAAAAGGAGTGTTTTCTCAAGGTACATAAGGAAATGACCTTCTTTAAAGTATCATAAATTCTAAACTCTCCTAGGATGCACTTAAAAAATCAGTTTCTTATTATCTGCATTCTTAGTAAAGTTCAGCCTATAATGTTCACTTCACCAACGCTCATAGCAGACATACTCTTCAGGTACTACATGCTTTTTATCTTATCCCACTAATTTTTGGTTGTTTTAAAGTTTTAAATATTATATGTGAGCAAGTTACAAACCAACTTCTTGTACAAATTAAAACGCATCGGTCAAAACCAAGTTGCATACATAAACACCTTCAAGTTCGCAATTTCAATTTTTTTTTCATTTAGTGCTCGTTCATTTTGTTTCCTGTCAAAGGATATGGACACTCTTAACCCAACTTTAAAATAAATAACTAATTCTGCTTTTGCAACGCTACTGTCCATGTAGAGAAACAACATCATTCCTGTTTAACTATGTGATAATATAAAATACCAAGGTAAGAATAATGTGATAAAGGATAAGGCCCAAGTCAGCTACTGTGGAGTACAGCAGGGCAAGACCTGTCATATGAATATTCTTCAGACGATGCCTTTCCTCTCACTACTGTGAAAAACCAATTAAAACTTGTTATTAAAAGTCTCGTACATTGAAGTCACACGCTCTCACTCGATACTCAAGCACGTACTCACAAACAACAGACCACTTTACTACTCACCATTTGAGACCGATTTTTTGGGCAGCCATTGATGTCTTCAATCTTCTCATTTGCTGAAAAGCAAAAAAAAAAAAAGAGGAAATAAAGCGAAAGACTGTACCAAGGATGTTTATTTCAATTGTTTCCAGAGCACTTGCTGCTAGCTAAATAAATGGGTTTCAGATTGTAGTTGTCCAGTCCAAGTGAATGTGTGGAACACTGAGACCCATCAAAAAGAAGCAGCTGGAGTTTGCTAGTGGGTCATGCCTCCAGAGACAGCTGGGGGCTGAAAACAACTGGTCCCAACACATCTTGTACAGTGACGGGTAACTCCTTTAATCTACAAAGGAGATTTAAGATCTGGAAGTTGAATCACTGCTGGCAGAAAAGCGAACACTACACATATAGAGATGTTTGCATGACAATTGATTTGCTTGTAGAGTGAATAGAGGTTTTAAATCTAGAGAAGAAATTTATAATCAATAACTAATATTTTTCTTTTTTATCTTTATTAAAAGCACAAGTCACAAGACTACTTCTCAGGCCCGTCCATGGCTTACATGCCACCTATTTGCAAAAAAACACATAATTTCAATTTTTTCAAGTCCCAAGTGATGTAAGTTGTTGAGGTAGTTAAATGTTTGCCTTAGAAAGTCTTGGTTTGCTCAGTTTCACGTGTCAGTACTGGACCCTGAAATGCCTTTTCTGTTCTAGACTGGAGAACCAGGTATAACTAACGCTCCCTTTCCCCCACTTTTTCACTGTAATAAAGGTACACATTCCCACCCCATTCGATGAATCTAACAGAGTTGCCGCCCATCAATTCTTACAGCATTTGGCTTTTCCTGAAGTTTTTTTAGTAATGAAATGTACAACCAAAATATTTCCTCGACAACTTCTACGCTTTCTGGGTATTGCTACCGGATTGGAGCAAAAACCTGGTTCTAGATTAACCCCCTAAACCCTATAAACTAACAAATACACTGGTCTGTAGCAGCAGAAAATACTAGCAAACCAAGATGTAAGCCACCTTAAATTTTTCCTGTCAGGAGACATTTACATCCAACACACCAACTATTTGGAATATTATCTCTTTATCCCCTTCCTTTTCTACACTGTGGTTAATAATATTAACATTCACACTTAGAAATCATTTCTTTTGTCCTCATAGCTTTCCATCAGTTTGCGAGGTGTCATCAGCTATCCTTGCACTCTTCTGAACAACTTATTTGTAGCTTCATTTCATTACTATCAGCTGCCTGCGTTTTCATGTGCTCTATTTTTCCTTCTGTTTTGTTTTTCAGCAGTTGCTTTTACTCCCACTCACAAGCTATGTTTGACCAAGGCAACTCTCCCTCTGACTTGTGAGCCTGCAGTTTTTTGGTGATGATTCTTCATCAGTTCCTAATTACTCATCACTTCCTTTTATGCTGGTGACCTTCTCTACCACAGGTGATTTAGGATGTAGATGAAAAAACAGCCAGTGGGAATCAGAAGAGTAACAAGAACTGGAGTTGCTTCAATTTACCTGGTCCCTCAGGCGCTATTTCTGCTCATCCCTGGACAATCACCTTTCCCTGGGCAGGTTTATGTCCAACCTTCTCACCTAATCTACTCCCGACTCTCCTCTGGCTCTTTGTTACCTGGAACAGGTGCCAGAAAAGCTGGTGGGGCAGCAAATGGCAGCTGGGCTGAACTTGAACTCATACCTCTTTATTGAACCCAGCAGAGCAAGACCTCAGAGACTCAACCCAGGCTGAGGAGACACATCAGAAGTGGTCTACTTGCATATTTGGCACTTTGCAGGAATCTGCCTCATTCACCAGGCGACTGTTTCAATGCTGCCACTCCCTGGCTATAAGCTGGACCCTACCTTTGATCCTTCCACCTACCTCCAAGGAAGAGCCCTTGCAGGAGGTATGAGATAATTTGCCTTTCTCGTGGGGATGATTGGAAAGAAGGAGATAGCAGTAAAGAGATGTTAATGCAAGATGTTCATCGCACAAGGCTCTGGATGCTACAGGGGATCTTGGAAACGTCTCCAGTTTCACAGCGGCAAGAGCACAGCTTTCTGCCCGAGACAAACGGGCAGCTCTCACAGCTACTGTCTCCGTTTGCCACGTGGGAATACCACATCAGCGAGCACACACTGCGAGGCACACGCAGTCATAAAGGCTTTAAATTCTACCTCAGCCTTGAGCAAGATGTAAATTCACAACCACAGAAATATGAAATTCAGGGTATTATTCCCAAACTGATTGCAAGTCTGCAGACCTACCTAGTTAGTGCTGATTTTAAGGTTTTCTTTTTCGAAATATGCAGCTATTTCACACTTAGGAAAGGTAAGCAGAAAGGATCGTAATCACTGTCTCTGTATAATCATGAACTCTTATGAGGTCTTCATTAAAAACAAATTTAAAAAAATAATAATTCTTTCTCCAGCTTTGGATTTTAAGTAGTATTTCAAAATTCAACATCTGTGATGTGAATCTCAGATGGCGAACACAAGAATAATCGTATCACTGATAATTAAGCCTGAATCAATTTTGGTGACTTCAGATAATCTCCAGATACTCCAGGCAAAAAGGAGGAAGGATCTTCAGAGCTGCTTTTACACACAGCACACCATAACACACAGGAAAACCTCTCCTGCACAGCATATAGAAGCTTTCGCAGCATCCAGTCTTGTTAGAAGAAAAGCTTGTATTTTGCAGGCTACAGTTCAAGCTGCTTCGGGCTGTGAAAGTTCTCACCATCTTCGACAATGAGATGCAGAGCACCTAAGGCCACACACAGCAGATACAAACGACTTCTTCACTATTCATTTGGAGGATTCAACTGAGCATGTTTAAACATGAACTTTCTTTCACATGGAAAACATTCTCCAAAAACCGAAAGCCTTCACCTTGTACTTTGACTTTGCAAAGCTTGCAGACCTGACCTTAAATATCAGCCAAAAGGCAGCTCGAAGAATGGCTGAAAAATTTGCAAAGGTGAATCAAGGCAAAATCCAGTAAAGAATATTATTTCTGTATATTTTAGAGGGAGTAATTTGAACTGCTTAAGAGTTTTCCCAAGTCACAACTCAAACGGCTGCATTTCAGTGTTTGGTAGAAGCTGGCTCACACTTTGGTGGTGTCATCCTTCCACACGTGTTCTCACACAGGTTTTACAACAGGATTGCAGGGCAGCCAGACGTGCGCTGAAGGGAACAGCTCATAACTGGTTCTGGGCTCCCCCCACACCTCCCCATCAAAGAAAACAGGTACAGGCTGAAGTGTTGTTGGTAGTGAAGACCCATCAATACACATCAATTCCTGGCCTGTTTTTATACATCTGTAGCTGCCTGGTGGGTCTGTAAAATACCACTGAGCTGTAATGTTGCTCTACAACACAGACAGAATCTTTTTTGATGTATTCCAGCGCAGCTCTGGTGTAGTTGTTGGAACCATGCCTCACAATTTCACCTGAGAACAGGGCTTGCAGATTTGGACCTTAACTCCAGGAAGTAGCTCATCTACAGCACCACAAACACACATAAATATGCACGTGCTGATGGCTCCTTAGTTTACTGCTGTCTTCTTAATTTGCATCTCAAATCTGTCAGTTTGCTTCTAACAATAGTTGTCCTAATTCCCATTAGCAGGCTTTCCGATTCCATCCATCTCCATTGGCCCATGCACGTGTTTTGTGCCATCCCAAGTACCAGATGGATGAACCTCTGAAGGAACTAATGAAGGCTCCAGGCCCAAGGGAAGAAGGACAATATGTAGCTTTACATGGGGACAGTGGAGAAAATTGTTCAGAACCCTCATTATCTACGAATATTAGCACAAACTGAGAGACCTAAAGGCTTTGTAGAACTGAGCCTGTATTTGAGATCTGTCGTAATGATAAATAATTTTTCTCATTTGGTACCTCATGATGAAAGATTCCTTTTTTTCTGCTGCATAAAAATTACACCCCTTCTCCTTTCCTACCTCAATACACGGATTTGCCAAATCCGAGGGGAGGGAGGAGGTTCAACACAGAAGGTCTGTGTTGAAGACCGTTCAACACAATATACCTGTGAACTATGGTCAGACCAATCCCCTAAAGGTATCAGAAATCGAGCTAACAGCATCCTAGCAGGAAAAAATCCCTCCTGAGTTGCTTTTTTAGCATTCAGCTGTGAGGGGAGATATTGCTGGGTCAGAAGATCTTATCAGCAATATCAAATATTTTTCCACTATGCTTTAAGACAAGGCTTTATTGAATCAATTAGCAAAGTCTCTGAAGGAAAATTATCTACATAATTCCATGCAGCGTGATGGATTTTCCTCTGGTGTTTACATAGAAGATAAAGACAGTGAATTTCTGAGCGAGCTGGTGCAGAGCTGGTACGAAACCACAAAGTCACTCACCTACAACCTGGATGATTTCAGCTAACAAGACTCCATCAGTCACATCTTGCTGTAGATCCTTTATCAATCTCTTGTGACCAGATTTTGCTAGATAGTGATTAGCCCAATCCGTATAAATCTGTCAGGAGAAAGGTAAACAAAAATAAGTTGTTAGTTAGAACACCAGCCTTAATAATGAGAGCTTGTTGTTTCTCCTGGTATCTGAGGGGCTGATTTAAGACCATCGCTTTTTTCGCTCCTTGAAACAAGCCAACAACATTAAAATTCAAGGTGTTGTGCAGATCAAGCACCCAGCTCGCTATAATATGGCTTCATCTATTCCAAAACCTGACATCAAAGCTCACGGAAGACTACAGCAAACTCCTGAACATGACACAGCTCGAATGGCTCGTCGGGTGGTCACCCAGATGTCCTATGGCAGTAACAAGTGTGGAGAAGAGATTTCCATTTCCACCCAAGTATTTTTTTTTGCATTTTCCCTTTGACATTTCTTTCTGATATGTGATTGAGAAATTTTAAACATTATTTTCCAAGAACCACTTCTGGTAGATATTAGCCATACAGCAATTTCATTTCGAAGAAACTCCTTTCTTGTCTCACCCAACAAGCCTTTACAGGTCTTTAAAAAAAATCTACCAATTCTAATCCATTCCATCTCATCGGTTAAACAGGCCTATTAAATTAATCTTAATCTCTCATGCAAACTTCTGACTGTTGGGATTTATTTTAAAATGTCTTATCTGACAACTAAGCAAACAAAGCAGTCAATAATCTCTCTTTAATCGGCGTTAAGCACGGCTCCCCACGTGCTAGCCCAGCTTATCCAGTGTCACCAGAAAACTTATAAAATCTTTTCACGCCAGGTTGTCAAAAAGAAGGAAAAATACTTGATTAGGAATTTCAGCTTATGAATTTAACAATGTCCCTTGATCTTCGTAAAGGATAAAATTTAAGGGAAGACCTTTTTTTTTTATATCATCTATTTATATTCCTATGAAATAAACTAAAAGCAACTAAATCTCAGGATTTTTACCTTTTAAATACCCAGACAAATATTAAGGTTTGTCCCTGCTCTCAAGAGGGTCTAGCATATTAGAAATATTTATCCCAAATCAGTCCATCAGCAGGAGCAGACGCAATGTGCTTTCTAGAGCAAGACCCACAGTGATCCTCCACAGAACCCGTAAACCACCACGTACTGGGTTTTTTTGTTTTGCCCTTTAAATTAAAGCACCGTGCTGGTGACAAATGCCTCACCCAAGTGGGTGGGCCACTGACCTGGAGGGAAATGTCTGCACAGCACTACCGAGTCCCCGGGAGCCCAGGGAAAGCTCTCCCTGCGCACTGCCCGGTCACCACCCGTTCCCTTCACAGCTCCTGATGGCTGGAAAGCAAAGAGGACCAGGAGAGGGGCCCTGGCCCTCAGGGCTGCGGTCACCGGGCTGGGGAGCTTCCTATCCCCAACCTGAAGGAAGCAGATGTAAATGATGGCCAGGAAAATCGGATTCTGTTTGCTGGCAAAACAACGCTCATACAAAACCTGGGTTTAGAGCCATTCCCCCTCCAGCACCTCACTTGGGAGCTACGCACCTCCCCGTACCATCGTGTACCAACGCAGACCCTTTACATTACTAATATCACCAACCATAGCCACGGCTACTAATTTCAGAAGCATCTTCAGCACTGGAAATACAAGGCTTACGTCCTCCTCTTTCGTGGGAGCCAAAAGCCAACTCCCAAGTTTAAAAGTCAAGTATTTGCCACATGGGATGGAAGGAACCTGGAAATAACACAAGGACTGTAATTTCACACTCCTCTTGCACTGGCTGATTCAACCTTCATACGATAAAATGAAGAACAGACATTTTGACTAGAGTTATTTGGGTTATAAAGCCTTCATCTGTGTATTTTTTTAAACCTGTAAAACACTACTGGTAGCAGCAATGAGCAAATCACTCAAAATCTGAAACATATGTCCTCATTTTCCACCATTCCTCCTCTACTTTCATCTTCAGAGCAGCAGGAGGTGCATTTCCCACACCACTGGTGTCACGGGCTTGAACAGAAAAACATGCTGGAACACCTCCATGAAAGAAAACCAGAACTGAAAAACACCTCAGTGAAAAACATCTCAATGAAAGAAACACACAAGCGATTTCCCTAGCTGAGTAGAAAAAAAAACAGGAGGAAAAACACCCAAACCACACTTTGCACAAACCAGACATTGTGTTCCTGAGCTCCTTTTACGAGAAAACATTTTCCATAACAGGAAGGTATGTTTAAAGATCCAACAACTTCAAGGAACGAGGACTTCACCTATTTTTCTGCCACACGGTTCTAGATTGCGCGGGTACAAGATGTGTCAGGAAACAGGTTGGAAACCACTCACTGCACAAGCACAAGGGTCCACTCGCAGCCCTCCACCCTCACTGCAATTTAGCTGAAAAGTACCTTATCAAACACAAAATCCAAGTTTCTTTCAATAGTAGGGTGTGATGAATACCCCTTTATCATGGAAGGGCTGTCAGAGAATGCATCAGCTCCAGCCTGGCTCACTTCCACAGTGCAGACCATCACGCCGCCAGACAAATGCCTGGGTCAGCCCCAGAGTTAGGACAAGGCAGAGCAGAGGACAGGCAGAGCAGAGCCCTCCTGGCTGAAATTACAGCACGGCCAAGACCTTGAGAGCAACTCAGGATTGATTTTTAAGTCAAATAACAGCGTCAGAACACACGGCTGGCATTGCAAAGCTGCCATGGCAGTTTCCTATGGCACTAATTCCCGCTGCATCCAGGAACACTAAATCTTGTATTCCTACCTTGTCAATCCACAGAACTGCACCAAATAAATCCCCAACTCCCATAACAAATGCTCCTGGTTAAGGGGACAACCTGAAGTACCCCCAAATAGAATCATAGAATCATTATGGTTGGCAAGGACCACCAGGATCATCAAGCCCAACCTTCATCCTAACATCTCTCCAGCCACTAGACCATGGCCTCAAGTGCTACATCCACTCGTTCTTTAAACACCTCCAGGGATGGTGACTCCACCCCCTCCCTGGGCAGCCTGTTCCAGTGCCCGACCACTCTCTCACTAAAGAATTTCTTCCTAATATCTCATCTAACCCTCCCCTGACGCAACTTGAGGCCATTTCCTCTCGTTCTATCATTAGTAATTTGGGTGAAGAGACCAACCCCAGCCTCGCCACAGCCTCCTCTTAGGTAGGTTGTCTGATTCACTGTCTCCAGTAGGACATAAAGAAGTTCCCTCTGTTGGTAAATTACTCTTGTAACCCCTACTCTGTGTGCTGAAGTCAATGCCTGTCTTAGGTATCCCAATTGCAAGCAGAGCTTTTATGCTCATTATAAAATATTCCATTAAATGCCTCAATAAAAATATAAATTACTAGAGTATTTAAGGGTGTAGAATATTATTTTATTCCACTACTTGATTAGGAAAGACTTTTGCAGGAAAACATAGATTAATAAATCTGTGCTTGCCTTTTAAAAACCACCTTATTTTGCAACATGCGCAACACATGATTTTCTTATTTTTCTTACACTGACTGGGCTTTATTTTATCTATTTACAAGCTCTGGAGCATTCTTATGGATGCAGTATTATCCAGGCTTATTGTAGGAGCTCTTTCTGGTCACTGCTCATTTTTATGGCATATATTAAGCTAATTATGGAAACTTTGCAGGATGTTTTCAAAACCTGTTTGTTGCCAGTCTTTGTAACGTACCACACAAATACGATTCCTATGTTTCTTTTCTTCTTCCATACAAACGAGTGACAAAATGTAAGTGTACAATGGTTGCTATTTCCAGGCACGTGCAAAACGTTTCAAAGCACGTAGTGTTTTCAAATGTTCAAAACCAGGTAAATAATTGGGAAAACAATTAAAGAACAAGGAAAACACGGCTGAGAAACTTTCCATTCACAATATGCCTATCTCTACACGTAAAGTTTAAGCGTTCCTCGGGTATTTTAGCAAAGAGGTTACAAAGGCACATGTTTGAATATTGACATGAAAATAACCTGAACAGTTGCCTAATTAAAAAAAAAAACCAAAATCTTGAATAGGAAATATTTGACCCACTACAAGGCAGATACTGCCTTATTATAGGCACCAGTATGGGCCTGTAAAACTTTTCACAATATGAAAATCATTGGAGGCAGCTTCGTTATTGTAGTTAAAATCAAGGGAACACAGTGTGGGCATTATCAGCACAAGCAGGTCTTTGTGCGTGAGACCAGTCAGTTCAATGTTTAACTTGGGTCTAAGTTCTGGCTTTTGTCAAAGGTGGACTCAGCTGTTTAGTAGCTTTTTTTTTTTATTTCGTAGTCTATGATCTTAGGAATCCGAGTATCTGGAAACAAATGAGAAGCAAATGTGAAAGATTTTTCTCTTCTCTCTTTTCTCTCCCCCCCCCACCTTCCTCCTTCAATCCATCAGGTTTGAATTAAGAGTGTTACAGGTAAATATTGATCTTGGAAATAATCGGTATATTATGAGTCATAGCTAAAACACTATTGCACAAGGTAGCAACGTACTGAGCAAAAATCCCCAAATTCTAAAGTTTTTGAAAGTTGTCTGTAGATAAAAAGGCCTGAAGATCACCAGTGGGTCTCCAATCAGTAAGAACACTGCAGTCTGAAATTCAGTGGGGTTTCTCCCCCCTCCCCTTTCCTTAGCCTTAAAGCATGTTTCACATAAGACAGAAACCTTGCTTTCCAGCTAGGAGAGCTCTGCACTTTCTTGTCACTTCAAGCCACGAGTAACATTTCTGATGGTGCTGAGACCACATCCATCACACCAGAGCACATCTCAGGCCACCTGCACCCTATTTGAATATTGAATCAGCAGAAAAGGTGCCTGTTGAAGAACGAGCTGTTTCTTCGAGACCATACAGCTACCACTGAGCACTCGGGGAGGGCTGGGGAACATACTAACCAGTGAAAAAGCAAAAACCCTGAAGCTTCTGTCCACTTAGAAGTCATTCATACAGTCTTTTGAACCTTGGAAAAATCAACCAAAAAAGCCAAATAAACTAGAACTTGCCTAGCTAGCCTTAACAGTCTGAAGGTGGCATCTCAAACCACACTATTCCTTCCTCCAGGTACCATTTTAGAGGCAACAGGCTGACACTTGGGTGCTCAGACATGCTGATGGGCAGGTCCTTCTTGATCTGCTGCCAGAGAGGGCCAAACACAGCGTCTCTAGGAATATATTTCTCTGTTCCCATAGTCAGTTAAACCCAGGAAACAGAGCGTGGATAAAGTCATGAGAGCAAGGAACCCAGGAAGATCCTTCAGAGATCATGAAGGAGACCCAGTACATCCACGGAGCTGCAATGAGATTAAGGTGCCAGGTATTATCATGTACTCCAGGCTCTCCTGTCAATGGAATTCAGTCCCAAATGGGAACACAAGAACGACACCCGATGTCTTTTGCCTCCCCAGTGGTATGCTGAGATGCGCTCACTGTGAAAAGGAAAGGGTTCACACAAAACTACTTGAAAAGAACATCCCTTTTCTGGGCAAGTAAGTAGAAAACACGCCTGAACCTCTTCTTTGTTACTTGTTCCCACAAAAAAGCCTAATTATAACATGTAACAATGCCCAAGTACATCTTCAAACCTTTCTTTCCCTCCCTTACCACGTCAGTTCCTAATCAGACTCTGATTGTTTTCTTCCAATAATTATTGGGAATCAGGCTCTCATGAATTTGGTGGCAGCTGAAGAGTATCTTTTTGCCATCGCGTAGCACAATTAGAGTGAAGCAAGGCTTTTTTCATGACTGAATAGCAGGGTCAGGCACATCGAGGAACTCTGCTGGAACACCCATTACAATGCGATGCCTGTGTGGCTGCTAACCAAACCACGCAGCCTGCTGAGGTTCACAGGCAGAAAAAAAAAACCAACCCTAAAAATAGCCACGACACATTGAGATGATCCTAACGGGAATGCCCGCAGTTGTTACAATGCTATGCAGGAAGGAAAGCCCACCAGATATTCACTGCTGTCCAATGTAACGGGGTGTACACATGCAGAGTCACAAAATTACCTCTTCTGACTGCTAATATTCATTGCAGGCCCATGCAGATCCACGCTGTGCTCCAATGATCTTATCGATGGATACCAGGCTGCAAAGCCCAGAGGTAAGGCTTAGTGGAAACACTCATCCCTCGGAAGCATCTCTGGCTCCAAGGGAGCACCCTGAGGATAACAGCTCTTGTGGAGGAGCACAGAGATTATGGCCCTGACAATAACACGGCTGATTTTTGCTGAGTTACCGGCAAAAGGACAACCAGGAGCACATGGTAGGAAAAAGCAAAAGTTTAACAGCATTTGTCACAGACCTTTTCTCAGAGATTTAACAATTGGTGGCCTCGCTTGCCCCATGCGCTTCCTAAATCCTGTAGGAATCTGTACGTGTACATCAGCACCGTGCCACAAATCCCACTAAAAGGGCAGCACTGGCTCTTCCAGAATGAGTAAAGCTTTGTGTTGCTGTGCAAAAGACTGTCTGGGGTTTTTGCCAAGGTAAGCTCTTAGAAGAGAAGAAAGCAAAACGAAGCAAAAAGATGCCCACATTTCTCCACATTAATTCAAAGGTATCAGTGGGCTTTGAGGTCCTTTTCTGTAAGAATACTGATAAAAGTATGTAGAGAGTAGAATACGAAGCAAAAATAAAAATACGCTGTCCTTGAGCATGCCCACCGGTCCCCAGTGGCCATACCGGGCAGGCACTGAATGGTCACGTCAGCCTCAGGCTGCATCTGCCTCCTCTCCACTCAGAGGTACTGGAAGCCCCTGAAAGTCAGGATGAGAGCCCAGGGACTTGTTTATCCTACCAGAACCTTGGCACCGTTACAAGCAAAAAGAGGGGAAAGCACCAGAAACCCCAAGTCTGAGGTGATGATGGGCCAGATGGCAGGTGGACTCCTTCTGACAGGCAGGTGAGATGGTAAAATGACCTTTCTGGAAGGAATGTATGTATTTGCAAGCCCCTAAATATAGTTGTGACAATAATTAGCTACCTATTAGTACCTAATATGCTAGCAGCAAAATTACCATCACTGATCTAACGTGCTGGAACTTTCCAAATATCCTCAGCTATTGGGAATGAAGCTGTAACAAACAGAGGTCTTGGCTCCCAATGCTCGGGGGAGACTGAGGTAGCTCTGCTTTTTCAATTACTTAAGTGGAACTTAACGAAGTGATTTATTCTACTCACATGTGCAAGTGTTTGTTGGAACAGCTTTAAATTATTAGCCAGTTGGTGGGAGGTATTCCGCTGAATATGACATTTTACTGGACACTTAGGTACATTAACTACCCGTTGGAAGTTAAATAGAGAAAAGGGCAATTTAAACAACCACCACCGGGACTATTTATTTCTCTCTCTTTAAAGCCTTATTCCCGACTGGGGAGAGTTATTCTCACGCATATGACTACTACTCAAAAGCAAGGGGCTGACTCACAGCACACAGCCAAGCATGTGTGTAAATTGGAGCAGGCTTTGCAAGCCCTTCCAGTAAGGGGGGACTGGGCACTGGCTTAGCCTGGCCATGCTTCGGGGCAGGCACTGCTGCCTCGGAGCGTGGGTAAGGCAAACCCTGGGTGGATGCTGAACACGTAATACGCTTTAAATTGCCTACCCGCCACCTTTGTTGCGCTTACCCTCCTGAATATCTTACTACCTTTAATATGAAAAAGGAGAAAAGAGACATTTTCTTTTCTTCCCCTCAATCGCACAGTTTCTGCACCCCGCCTGACCGGCGCTGCTTATACGGAGGGGTAAATATCTCATACCAAAGCAACATTTTCCTACACAGAAGGTGAAGCAAGGCCAGCAATTGTGCCAGCACATGGCAAGCTCTGCTCCCAACACTCCCATTACACACGTTGCCATCTGCAAATCCCCTTCATGCTGGAGCCACACACCAAGCCAAGCAGGTGGCCACTCTCTTGTCCCCCCCCGACAAAACATATTCAGTCCCGAACAGAAACGAGATGACGTTCACACTTGCACCAATTCCTCTGCACATCCAAAAGTGAGCTAAGGTTTAGTTTGCGGAGCTGGTCAGCCGAACCCACTCCAAGTCAGACTGGGCCATGGTGAATCAACTGATTTGATCTCCCGCCAACGAAACATAATTGACCTCAGAGAGCAAAGGAAGCCCGGGCTGGGTTTGTCAGCATTTTCTAAACAGTCACCTAAAGCACACCCCAAATTGTTTTCAAATATCACAGCTCCCGTCTATGAAAGAAACCCATCTACATCTACTACCACACACAAACAGCAACAGAAAAGGGCTTATCTGAAGAGATGAGACATTTCTACTCCGAAGAAAAACCACAGAAAAATCTTAAGAAGCTGCAAGCTGCAGAAGAAAAGGAAAAATAATAATAAAAATTTTAAAAAAAAACCAAAAACAACACTTCTGAGGCTTGAAGTGAGTGACTGTTCACCAGCACCGCTGCCGTTCTCAAGGAGCCAAGAGCCGCTTACTGTCTTATAATGGTCACAGGAAAATTTACTTCTCCCACGAGCGGGGACCTGAATGTTCGTACTGCTTATTGGCATATTTAACGTGAACATAGACTGCGCGAGTCCAGCTTGGTCTGCCTTCTCGAGGGGTCTTCAGTTCAGTGATGGCATCTGAAGCTCGGGTGGTTAATTTTAGCTGCAGTCACGCAGGCACAGTGCTCAGATTTCTTACGCTGCCACATTTTACAACTCCCACCCCTCCTGCAGCTCTTCCCTTACACCTCTGCTGCTCCCTTCTCTTGCTACTGACTGTAACATGGAATTTCCATGTTTGACATCAAACAGGACCCATATATTTTATATACAGACCCTTAAATAATGAAGCTATTCACAGCGAGCATAAAGTTTGGCAGGTCTTTTGTGTTAGACGCTGTAGGCATTAAAAGACAATTAGTAAAAAAAGAATGTTGGTTTTTGTTGGCTTTTTTTTGTTGTTGTTACACAATCAGAAGACTTCCTACCCACCAGAGTCAAGCCCCTTCATCTAAATGCCCCCAGTATTTATAGAGATCTCTGCTCTGAACAGAAATCCAAAAATTTTTCAGGCCACAAAAATCTAGATATAACCTTTCTTGGAAATTTGGAGCGTTCACAACATCAATCAACATTTGAAGGTTGTATCCATCACAAATAAAGCCTAATGCTGAATTAGAGCTCAAGTGGGCACCTGCACAACCTGCCTGTTTTCCTGAGCTGGCACAGCCAGCAAGGGCTGCCCACCCTCCAGCCCACCACTCACCAGCCACCCCAAATCCCCCCAGTCTGACCACGTTGCTGGCATCCCTTAAACATACAGAGAATCGGCCCTTGTAAGCTGCTTTGCTTGACTTTTTTATATTGAAAAAACTAACGCTGCCCATGTTGACAAGGTGAGAAGCGATGACTGCTTCACCTCCCCTCTTGCCAAGTTGGAGGATAGATAGCTGACATTTTTACTGTTTATTTTTCAAAAGGCACACTTCTCCCAGAGTAAAACCTATAGGGGTCTTTGAACTGCTCGATGAAAAGTAAATAACTTGGTAGCCACGCTGTCTCCCCTCCACAAAGCCCGCTCGCCGCCAGCCGAGCTCTGTGTTTGTTTTGGGGAGGTCGGGGATGAACAGGCCTTTGATGGAGTTTGAAGAAAACATAAAACACCACGACTATCCAAGATGTGAAGTAGCTGCTTTACCTACATAGCATCAAGTGCTGCCCCTCTGATGTGTCCAGGAACACTTGGCTGTGCAATGAGCAACAACTCTACTAATACAAAAACAGGCACCAGATTGAGTGTGGGAAAGGGGGAGGTTTGCACGTGTTCCCACCAAAAACCCTGACTGACCATTGAGGATGGGAGATCTAACTTCAGTCTTAAATACAGCTTTCTGCTACGAGCATCCAACTCAGCGTGGTCAGTGCCCAAAACTCAACGTAGTTTTGGCACGCTTGGCCTGTGGCAGCAAATAAGTCTTTGGAACTTTTCTAATGAAGACAGACTCATCTTCTCTATTTGGCAAAGTTGTGACAGAGCGTTCCAAACAGCTGCTATAATTTCATCGGTATTTTTCACCTGGGGTCACAAATCTGTATGGCTTCAGCATCATCTCCTCTGGGCAGAGAGCCACGGCCGCAAGCTGGACCAAAACAGAGGAGCTATCACTGCTGTCTTGGACTCTGAGAAAGAAAGGCTAAGGAAAAGACTCCAGGAGAGAATAACACTCTGAAGAGGGATGGAAATGAAACCTGACTTGCCACGTAGCATCTTAAGCACAAACTCATTCCTCTATTCAATTTTCTCTTGATTGCTTAGAGAAGTAATTCAGCAAAACAACGTTCAAAGCTGTGAAGCAAGCGCAAATGAAAGCAAAATTGGTCTCAAAGGCCCAGGACTCTAAACCATTTCAACTCCTAGCGACGTGTGAAGATGAAAGTTTTCTGAGCCAAAGAGTGAGGCCAGAAACATTACAAAGGCTTTTCTTCATTTTTAACAAAAACCATTTGCTGTGGGGATTAGGGAATTACAGAAATTGGCCTTTGTCTTGCCCAAGAGACCAAATCCTAGCCCTCTTTTAGCCAAGGAGGACAACACAGCGTTCCCTTTTGGCTTAGTGCTTGATTGGAAAAAAACTGAGTCTTCAAAAGCATAGGCTGGGTAGGTTGAGTCCTCTCTGAAGTCACTAGCAAGCTATCCTCTGCTCCCGTGAACAGGATGTCTAACACCACTCAAAAAACTAAGAATAATCTGCACTGCCTTTCTCACTCTGTAAAATGTATTTAGTTCAGCGTCAAAGACTCTTCACAAGAAGCAATGCTTCTGAAGCTGCCAGAAGCTGGCAAGAGGTAGCGCACTCTAACACTTGGAAGGACATGGAGTGAGATGAAACAAAGAAATAGGTGAAAAATCAGTGCAACTGAGTTAGGAGGCCAACAACCTATTTCATCGCTTTATCTGCCAAGCAAGGTGAATGAAAAATCTGGAGACAGAAGAAACAACAGAAGGAGGAAAACTTGAGGAAGCACTTGATGACCACGCACTTGCTCCAAGCGTGTACTCAAGTCTCAGTTACTTAGCACATATTTAACTCTCCTGAACAGGAAAAAAATGAGTCTTCAAAAGCACAGGCCGGGTAGGTTAGAGAATTACATATTAATTCCACCAGTTCTAAAGATCATTGATGGGAATGAGAAGGGATCAGTCATCTTCCTAAGAAGTGCTTATATATTCTACCCATGCTTCTATTTCTAAGGCTCTTCCCATGCTCCTCCTGCTCTCGGGCACTGTCAGAAGTGGGACAGTTGGCTAGACAAATCTTAGGTGTGACCTACTTTTGAAAGCCCTGTTTTTATTTTAAGCTGCATTTTTAAGATAGTGAAAAATAGTTTGTGACAGCTGAGCATTAATTTGTGCAGCACAGACTCGATCCCAAGGACACACAAAAAAGACCAAGAATCTCAGAAGGGTTTGGCATCCCAGTCAGAGCCAGATTATCCCATGAGCTCAACTTCCACGCAGCCATCAAAATAAACAACCGCATTTTTCAGAAAACTTGATACTTAAAAAAAAAGTGCTAGATTTCCAGCATTTTTTAAAATCTGATCCTCATTTTTCAATAGGAATGAAGGAGAATAGACATATCCCTTTGCATCAACACACAGATGGGGGGGAAGACAGACAGCCCACACAGGTGTGGCTTTGCTCTTGAGATCAAATTCCTGCATTGGAAAATACTCACGAGTGTTTATCCATAAGTGGCAGCATTTCTGGTTTTATTGTGTCATTTACTATATCGCTACGTATCCTCGAAATCAGGAGATGGCAAAAAGCTTTGTGCACACCCAGGGATCATCAGAGGTTTGCCACAAAAGAATAAGGCGGTCTTCCAAAATGTTCTTGCTAAGTGATTACCAAATCAGTCAGGTTGTTGGGTTTTTTTTCCCTCCCAAACAAAGAAATAAAGTGCTGAATTAATTTCCACAACCATAACAAACCTAATCTAATCCTCCTGCAGTTGGCCATCTGTTTGACAGAAACGAAGCTAACTGAATCTTCTACTGACTGATAACTTTCTCAATTAAATTGTCTGTGCTGACCCTGCTTTCAGCTTAGCTCCTGCTTCCCTTTAAAGGGCTTGGAGTGCTTTCTGCATAATGATCTGTATGCCATTTATATAGGCAGAGGACAATTTGCAAAGGGTTAAAGCTGCACAGTTGGCACCGGCTCAGACTCAAGCGTGCAGAGGAGGGCAGCGTCCCCATCCATGATGCAGGCTAAGGGAGAACCTCAAGTGTAGAGGTTATAGTGACAACTCCTTTCTCTGTCTCACAAAACCAGAGACCTTTTCAGTTAGATATATGTGTGTATTTATGAAGAATTTAAGAAATACCCTTCCTAAGAGGAAACAGCCTCTGTAAGTAATTAGTGTTTACAGCTATATAAAAGGATTGAATCAAAGAATCATGGAATGTGTTGGGTTGGAAGGGACCTCTAAAGGCCAGCAAGTCCAACCCCCCTACGAGAAGCAGGGACATCTCCATCTAGGTCAGGTTGCTCAGAGCCCCATCAAGCCTGACCTTGAATGTCTCCAGGGATGGGGCCTCCACCACCTCTCTGGGCAACCTGTTCCAGTGATCCACCACTCTCATATTAAAGAACTTTTTCCTGATGTCCAATCTAAATCTACCCTTTTCTAGCTTAAAACCATCACCCCTGGTCCTGTCACTACAAACCCTTGAGAACAGATCCTCCCCTGCCTTCCTATAGGCCCCTTTCAGGTATTGGAAGGTCCCCCTGGAGCCTTCTCTTCTCCAGACTGAACAGCCCCAACTCTCTCCCCATAGGAGAGGTGCTCCAACCGTCCGATCATTTTGTGGCTCTCCTCTGGACAGGCTCCAACAGCTCCATGTCCTTTTCTCTGTTGGGGCCTCCAGTATTTGGCGGGGAATCCAGAGTATTTTTACCCCTAAAGCCCATGTACAGACACACTGGCCAAGACCCCGGTTACCAATTCACTGTCTCTAGGATGAAGAATGACCCTCTGCATGATAGAAGAGGAAAATTCTGCTTCTTCCTTCCCCGCTGACCCTCTGCATGAGTCGGAAGGCAGGAAGGGGAGGCTCTCTGCAGGGCAGGCGCTGCTGGAGGCACGATGCTGGACCCACAGGCTCGGGAGCCCGTCGGCCTGATCTGAGCTGGCACATCCCGTGCTCCTAATTAGAAAGGTTCACTGAAGTGACCCCAGCCTGTGCCTTCATTGATCTGGCGATTAAAATCAATGCTGGAGGGTTTTCATAAAGTTGCTGATACTGAACCTCTAACATAGCCTTCTACAAAAGGGCAAAAAAAAAAAAAACCAGTAAAATTTATAGCAGGCTAGCGATTAATAATTTAAGCCAGTATTTCATGGCTGATCGAGAACTGAAAGTACAGACACAACTCCCACAAGCCCAGGAGGTTCAGGCATCTCCTCTTGAGAGCTTCCTCGCATAGCTAGAGGCCACTTAAAGACCTTCCGCACCTTCCTGAAAAAAAATCATTCAAGCAAAGGAAAGCACTGCTCCTGAAGCTTTATTCAGGAATATATATAGCTCTGTCCTTTACTAGTACTGTCGTGGGGCAGATCAATTGGAGATTTCATCTATTTTCAGCAGAAAGGGTTTCACCATAAAGATATTTAACGGCAATTGCTAAGTGTTGAACAGCACGACCTGCCAGGCTCAGACTCCACTGCTTTAGTTCCTTATGATCTCCGTTGACACACACCTTTTTAAACAGGTGGATGGTTGTGATATTTCTATCACTGTTAATACTATTTAACAACTACATGGCAGCAAGGAGCTTGATCAAAAGAGCTGCAAGCTCGGGGAAATTCAGGGAGCCCACCGCAGAGACAGCAGACTGGCCTCGCAGAGGCCTCCATCACTCAAACTCCTACAGAATTTTATGCCCACCTACATAATCCCTTCCTCGGTTTGAGATCCTGCATTTAGTTTCCCAAGCTAAGCCCCACTTCTGAACACCTACACCTAGGAAAGTGTTACTCCAGCAAACTTAGGCTCGTAAAATCAGCTGAGTAACAGGTTTAATGAGAAGAAAAAGAAGATGGAATTTACAGGGAATAAACCCCTGTAACTAATCTGTTGTCGTCATTTTACTGGGGTCCATAGATATTAAATATTTGACTTCTATTTTTTTAGAACTCTAAGTCTGCCTTCAGACAACATCCACTTTGATCCATGCTATGGATGCAGTCAAATCTTCACGCAGGATGTCGGCGAAAGCACATCTATACGTGAAACCAAGTATGGTTTACAGTAACATCAGATAAAAATACTGGCTTAGCTACAGACAAAATCTGAGTAATTTCCTGGTAATCATTCGGGAGGACAGAGCCTACCGGCAGAGAAACAAGGCTTATGGACATCAGCAAAATCAGTTATTCTTTTTTGCCTGGAGCAAAATGTAGAACAAAGAGCATGCTGCTTGTTTAACAAAAAAAAATAAAAGAGAGAGAAAAGGACACATGCATACATAGATCCTAAACTCTTAATTCAGAAATTAACCACAGTGATACTGATACTGGGAGAATAAAAAAAAAAGAAGAAAGAGCTATCAGGACTGTCTACTTTCCTGCTCAAAGACGACTAATATTTAGAGCATTACTTCCTCCAGTTCTTTGTCAAGTGCAGTTCAATCTGCATAATTTTAAAGCTTTAGAAATAGGCAAAAAGACAAAAATAGAGTTGCAAATAGCTGATGTAGCACAATGTTGAGATTTTAGGTCACAGTCCTTTTTTGTTGTTGTTCAGAAGTCCTAAGAGCACTGTCTGAAACTTGGAATTGTAGCAAATGAATTAAACCACAGGCAGAGGGCTCAGGTGGGAATGAAATCTCAAACTACTATTAGAACAACTTAAAAGGGCAGCTCATTGTCTGGGTTTTTTTGAGGCTGTTTTTGGTTGGTTTGGTCTTTTTTTTTCCTAAAAAGCAGTAGTGATTCTACCACAACTCCCATTTTTGCAGTGTTTTTTACACCTTTAGCAACACTTCTGTTGCAAGCTTTGTTTGTGCAGCCTCTTAATGACTAGCATGCTACGGATTCTCCATTTTTATCTCTACAAATAACTCCCCAGATATCTCTTGCTGGTTTTCTCCTAAGCCATCGCTGTTGGATTCCTGAAGAGCTCAGTGTGAGACTTGCCCTCGCGATTGCATCTATCTCTGCAGCACGTACGGCAGCCTCAGCACAACGACAAACGCATCTTGAAGAACAGAACCTGGTGACACCCTGCGAGGATCAGAAGGATAGATTCAGGCAACTGACAATTAGTGTGTGGCTCTGGGCCGCTTCCATTGCAGCTCAGGCGTGGACATCATCTTAAGGACCTCTTTGAGATGACTGACACTTGGAGGCAAGCTTTAAAGGAGCTCATGCTTGTCCCTATCAGAGCCATTCTGCCATAAAGACCAATAAAGAAAATAATCCTACCAAAGTATATACAAGCTGACAAAGGCAGCAGCTGTTCTGTTCCACAGTGCAAATAGATATTTAGAGCAGGAATTGGGAAAAACGGATCCTTACAGAAATTAGTTTCAGTTCATCTACTCCAGCCCCAACGCTATCTAGGGACCCAAAGATAGACAGAAATCAGACACAATCTCATTTTTGAAACATGAGAAGGCTCTAAATTCAACAGGATTCTCGCTGATTTCATCTACGTAATGAAAAGGAGATTGGCCAAACTTTTTTTTTAATGTTACGTTATAAGGAATCTTCACATTTCAGACCACGAGGTCATTATGAAGTGACCACAGCCATGGAAAAAGATTAATCAGATTTCATAAAGTAACTCAAAAACCACGAAACATCTTTACCAATAATTCCATTCAAGATATAAAGTAGAAAATCAATACAGGTTGTATGTTAAGTGCTCTCAAAATTTCATGAAACCACCAACCTTTCAGTTGAGTGCCATAACAGGAGGAGTGGCTGAAGTACAAGTTCATGTGCAATGGACGTACTCTGGTAAACCAAACTGTCTTCTTCTACAGGTTTACCAGGAAAATCTGTGTCTGCCATGCCAGTTTAGAAGGTACACTAAATAGTTCCTTTGTAGCGATAATGACCATGCCAGACACCATCCCCAAAGGACTATTTTTCTCAGCTTCAAATATACATTCATGTTTAAGTCCACAGCCCTGTTCAGAAGAGTCATGCAGAGATACTTCCGAAAATAATGCAGAAACAGCAGAAACCCCCGTGTCCCAACGCGTGCTGTGAAGAACACTGATAAGCTGGTACAGCTACAAAAGAACCAGATCTCTTTAGCAAGGTTCAGAAGATCCTAGAGGTTCTGAAGGATGGACGCATGTTTTAGACTATGCCATGAAGCCCTCAAACCTTGTTTTATTAGTGCAGAAGTTAAGAAGGTATAATTGCTACAACAGTTGACCTAATAAATGATTATTGAATATGAACTCGGCAATAACTGGTAAGAATTGGGCTTACTTTAAAATCGAGCAACCTTAGATGTTGAGATTGTAGCCAGAAAGTGGAAAACCCCAGAAGCATACGTGGTATAAAACATGCTATGGAATAAAGCTTGCTACCCTCAACTGAACTGAACCCATCTCCATCGACTCAGCGAGTGAGGCCAAGACACCACCCAAAGGAGAAGTTCTCAGCACTTGCCCGTTTTACGAGGAGCAAAGTCTGCGCAGTTTTATATGCTGACATTTGTCCAGTGTTTTGCAAACAACAATGCAGAGAAGAAGCTCGTAGCAACACAACTCGGTATGAAACACTGACATAGGAGTGCATTTAGCACATTTCTGTATTTCTACACTATCGATTTCTCCTTTTTTAGTATAACTGGTAGTAAATAGCACATTAAAGTACTCCAGCAATCTAAATGACTTAGTCCTTGCAGTGTTTTTAAACACTTGTGTCTATTTAATATGATCCTTTACAGTTTTTCTCCATAAACTATGACACCATTTGGGTAATGATAAGGGAGGGCTTTGCAAATGCTTCAGGGACACCTGCTTCGTGCTGCTGACATTTTATTTCCCCAATTCTCTGCCGACGCTGGTCTCAAAAAGCAAATAACCCAAAGATCAGATTAGCAGACTGATAACTCCACGGGCACAGCAAAGACTGGCAGACCTCATAAAAGTACTTACTAGCCCTGGGACCAGCCTCCACCCCCCCAGAAGGATTAAACACAATTAGCACCAGTTGTGTCCGACCACTAAAGCAGATGTCTAACCAAGTCATAAACTTCTAACTTTTACATGGGGTTACATTTTTCCCTCTCCTTTCCAATAGGTAGCAAATGACCCACAGGCCCCCAAACGTATCTCATCCTGCTTTATGCTGTCTCGAGACTCCCTTATTCTCTAATCGGTCAATTCATCAGCAATCCCTTGTCAGAAAAAAAAAAAACAAACCACAATTAAAAAAAAAACTTGTTGGGCAAATGTCAGAGAACATTAAATTAACCAGTCGAAGATCAGCAATGAACAGCTGACACCAGAATGAACCCAACACATGGCCCCATTCACATTATTGTTAAACACACGTAGCCTATCTCCAGTCATTCTACCTTCAAAATGACATTAAAGGATCTTTGTTTTATAAAACAAAACAAAATTTGCTTGAGAACAGATAGTAAGCCTAATACTAAGTACTGTCATAAAGAATGAGCTATTGCTTTCACACAGTTCAGATCCAAGGTACTTTTTTACCTTTACATTTATTAAGCACTGTCTCTTTAGCTCAAAGTGACCCTCAAAATATTTTTATGTACTTCTATTTGCGTACAAAATGTGTAATGTTACAGGAAAGTCTCCCAAGCACCCACTCAAGTCGGTATTAAATTCTCTGCCTGCTTCACAGTCAGGTTGGTTCCCTCAGTGAGGGAATAAGCTCATACAATGGTACAGTGTTATTCCCTCACTAATTCTGGTCTTCAAAATAGATTATTCATATACATGTCTAAGAAACAACAGTTGAAGGGACCATCTCAAACAGATCTTCTAATGCTGAAGTGACCATCGTTCCTCACCCAAAGAGCTACAGCTCAAAATCGCTAACTGGCTGAGAGCCACAGCACACACACATCCCGCACCCTGGAGAGCCCAAGGGAGGATGTCATCTCAGGGTCAAGATAACAACACCACTCCTAAGGTCCCAGGACTCTCACATGAACATCAGCCGGGCTCAGCAGTGCTGGTGGGTCCCAAAATGACCTCGTGATTAACAGCGTCTTTAAGCTTGCTTCTTCCAGAACTCTTTCAGATTGTCCCACCACCACCCATGTCAACGTGCACATGCGTTCTTCAGCCTTGCCATGCACCACAGTGGAAACAGGATTGAGCCCAGCAACTGATGACTCCAGAGCAGAAAAAAAAAATTTTAAAAAAATTGAGAACGATGCAATAGAAGTGCCTTAAAGAAAGCAAGGAGCCTGGTGGCTTCCTCTTCTGGCAGCAAAGGCCATTCTGTGCTGCAGCTGTTAATCAGTTAACCACAGGTTATCTGGGGACAAAGAGATAGAGCTGCCCAGTGATGTGGGGGGAGGGTACCTAATTACATCCACTCATTCTCTCCCACCAAAGCAAAAAGCCCAGAAGGCAATATTTTCAATATTTTCAACAGAGGTTCTTGGAACAAGAGGGGAAGAACCATATCTGCATGAGACTAAGGTGCCCAGAAGGGCAGGTGTAATTTTTCCTCTTATTCCTCAAAACAAACAAACAAACAAACAAAAACAACTTTTCAGCTCTGAGTAATTCTCTTTACTTCTCATGTGCCTGTCACTCCTCCCAGCCCTTGTTCGTCTTATTTAGGTAATAATTCTTAGACATATTTATACCACATGCCTCCAAGACAGGAGCTGACACTATGTTTCAGTAGCACTTCATACAACACAGTTGTCATCTCAGTAATGACTCCAGGCAATCTCAAGATTTAAATCATGTTTTGCAAAGCACAAAAAAATTTGCCTCCTAAATCCACTCACTGTCACGAAAATAAAATGTCTTTACAGAAGGCCAGAACAGATTCATTCTTCCTCAGACATCTCATCCTTGAAATCCTGGTATCCTATAGAATCATAATGATTGGAAAGGACCACCAGGGTCATCAAGTCCAACCTTCATCCTAACATCTCTCTAGCCACTAGACCATCGCCTCAAGTGCTACATCCATTTCCTCTCGTTCTATCATTAGTAATTTGGGAGAAGAGACCAACACCAGCCTCGCTACAACCTCCTTTTAGGTACTTGTAGAGCGCAACAAGGTCTATATTGCAGATCCTCTCCTAATGTAAATTTTCCACTAGAACTTCTTAAATCAAAAATCAAACAACAAATATACCTACCTTCAATACGTATCACAGAGCTCAGGAGAACAAGGTGGCACCAGCATGCTTTTGGAAGCTTCTGCCAAAACCAAGCCAGAGTTCCAGCAAGTCTTTGAAAGTGCTGATCTCTTCACGTAGCCTGCACTGAACCCAGTGGCAGCCTAATTCTGAGCCCAGGTTATTTACGTGCATTTTGGCCATTAAAAAAAAGACTTCCAGAGATTTACAAAAAAAAAAATCAGCAAGGAAACCGCCCTTGTGGAAAATCTTTGAATGCAAAGCATGGAAGAAAAAAATCAACTTGCTTCACAATGCCCAATTATTTCTCAGGTGATTGTCACACACACGACAATGGAGGCATGAGGTAAGATGGTTGAAGAGCAATACCACTCAACTAATTGAAATCGGATACTCCAGAGTGCTCTTGAAGTTCTCTAGCACTTCATTTTAAAAGATACTGATAAAAAAAGATCCTGATACACAACTACTTCTTAGTTCAGAAGCCTCTTGGAAGTGCAACACACCAAAAGCACCTTCTCTCCATCACTTCCACAGTAATGACCCTGGAGAAACAGTTCACAACAGTTACGTAGGGTCATTTTCCTCAGACAACAAGATCAGGATCATTATAATAAAACCTACTAACTGCCCAGTTAATCTAGAAGGCATTTCTGTTCGTCAAATAAAACTGTGCACATTATGACAATAAACAAGCTTATCGAGAGGGAATGGGGAATATTTGAAGTAAGACTTTTCAGACAGAAAAGCAGCACAGAAAACATCTGAGCAGTCGCGGTCTCACCATAATGGCCCTAATCATGAAGTGTCTGCTAATAAAAAATGCAAGTGCTGGTTGGCTGAGAGACTGAATGCTTACTCATCCGTAAAATGTTTATGAAAATTAAGACATACTGAAGACCTTGTGAGATCATAGAATCATAGAATGTTTCAGGCTGGAAGGGACCTCCAGAGGTCATCTAGTCCAACCTTCCTACACAAGCAGGGACATCTACCTAGGTCAGGTTACTCAGAGCCTCATCGAGCCTGACCTTGAATGTCTCCAGGGATGGGGCCTCCACCACCTCTCTGGGCAGCCCCTTCCAGTGCTCTATGACTCTCATGCTAAAGAACTTCTTTCTAATATCCAACCTAAATCTATCTTTTCCTAGCTTAAAACCATTGCTCCATTGCTCTTTACCAGGATACCCCGGTAAGACTTCCCCTGAAAAATCTCGTACAGTTCTTGTCACCTGCGTTCAAGGAGGAGGAAAATTCCGATCAGAAATGGTACAGAAAAGGGCGATTATAAAACTTGTCTCGCGAAAGAAAACTCTCAGAATTTGGTTTATGTAAACTCCACAGAGCAAGATGTTCCTTGCCTAGGAACGTCGGGAAGAGGAGCAGAACAGCTAACAGACACGCTGGCAAAGAAAACAGGCTGTACACGTATGTCAAAGCAGACGAGGCCGGAGGAAGATTTTGGGGCAGCCTTCCATGAAGAGCAAGAGAATGCAAGCCAATTCGTTTTCAGATTTTATACCCATGAACACGGTGATATCGTTATGTTAATCACTACGTTGTAACAGTAAAGTCTGACATTAATTAAAAAATATAATCCCTCTATCTCACACGCTACTAAATACCCACCATCTGCACCTGTCCCTCTGTGCTCTACAGCAGCGTTTGCACAAAACACGTGCCACTGGGAGTCAAAGAAATAATAAGGTTTTTAGTACAGTGTATATGATTTTTAATCCCTCAGTGTCCTGCCAGGGACAGAAGCCAATAAACTAACATCCAGTTGCATTCCCTAAAGGCATCGTGCACCAGAACAGGAATGCTTTTTGAAGGACAGGCCTCCTCAAACCCCTTCCAGTCTGTTTACTGACGTAATAACAGAACAGAATGAGATGAGGCTCAGATTTCTACACCTGAATTCTAAATTAAGGCAGCCAGACAGATTAATTCGGAATATTTCAGAAAGCCTAAAAGAAGCAATGTATAGCACCAGCATACGCTTTTAGATTTGCACTTCTCAAGTTATAAGATATACATATATATATATATCTTATATAAGAAATGTAATTTTTTTTATCAATATCTGCACTGAAATGTGTCACATACAAAGCTCCTGGAGTTCAACAGGAGCACAGCCTGGAAAGTACCTCTATCTAGCACTTTAGTGTATGATAGGATGCAATTGCTGTCATACATTGATCAAAGTCTCTCCTAAAAGGTGTGTTGAAGTTCACCTCTTGGGAAGAGCCTGTTTCAGCACCTGCCCGTGTGGACGAGTAACGCCGCTGGATTTTGATGTCTTTACAGAGAATACTCATATGCCCACATTATCCTTCTTCTCCTGGCTATGGGTGTCAAAGAAACAGATTTTTCTTTCTCTCGGTTAACCCAGCAGCCATTGTTTCCTTTGAAATGATCTTCCATAAACGGCACCACAACTGTGCGAAATGTTCTGTGCGAGGTTTCTCCTGCCTCCCAGTGGTTTTACTGCATTCATAGAACAGAATCATAGAACCCTTAAGGTTGGAAAGACCTCCTCAATCATAAAGTCCAACCTTCATCCCAACATCTCCCTGACCCCTAGACCACGCTTCCTTACCTCTACTGAAAGCACCTCTTTCCTGACACCTCTTGGGAACACACTTGCCTGCAGTTTTTCACAGCCTGCAGTTCACACTCGTGTTTTCCCCCCTTGACTGACCCTCCTCAGGAAAACCACGTGCGTTAACACGCTGGACGCTCACGGGCTTCTGTCTCAAAAGAACATTTCCTGAAGTATGATTAAATAGAAGGGTGGGAAATGTATCATTCTACACAAGAAATACCCTAACCTATGAAATCCAAAACTGTGCTTTGCTGTTGATTTTAATCTTTGTAGAGTGCCGGCGATTTAGCCTTCGATCTACCCATCTACCAGCTGGCTGGGGTTCCAAACTTTTCGGCTTGGGAAAGCTCTGTATTAGGCTGTGATCCGATTCCAACATCAAGTCAATTATCAGGCGCGAGATAATGCTATGATGATTCAAATAAACGGCTTATAAGTCACTAATATAGACGGCAAAAGCTTAGGGAACTGCAGTGATTCCTTCCCTTACTCAGTGAAAAGTATCGCTAAGTCAGCTAGCAAAACCAGCTCAACTTTTCAAACGTCTTATCAGCCCAGTCAATTCCTCTGCTGCACTTTTTAAGTTAAGCACTTGAAAATCTCTTCCAGAATGAAGTGTTTCTTCCAAATAAGTATGTTTTCTTTGCTCTGTGCTACACATTAGTCCAGAAGGCACATTGAGATAAGAGCATTAAAAGGAAATATTTAATAGAAGGGGAAGCCATGTGTAAACCAGGACAGAAATTTTATACGTAGTGATAAATCTTTTGACACTCTCTTCACAGGGGAAATTTTCAATTAACTCAAAATTTTACAAGAACAACTCTTTGTTAAACTGGAACATTTTTTTAAAATCCAGTGGCTTACCAATTTACAGCCCATTAACTTCGGCAAACCTCAGGTACTGTTCTGGTTGGCCCCGTTCACCTCCTGGCGCACATTCAGGGTGGCTGAGCTACACTGGGTGAGCAGGACACACCATTCCTTCTCACCTAGCCCACACAGAGCAGCATTTTCCACCAGTCACTGGGATAGGGGATGAAGACGCGGCCCAGCTTCATCCTCCTCCTGCTGAGGGGGTCAGGAGGCGCCCGTCTCCCACTCCCCGCAGCTCAGGGTCTTTTATGGTGCAAGGGCAAGGACGGGAAAGCCATCCTTGCTTGAAACCTGCCTCCTCCTCAGCCCTCACACTTGAGTGAAGGCACGTGCATATCCCCCTTTGCAATAGGGATGAGATTCCGGCTGGAATCTGTAGATGGACATGAAGGTCCATCTACACCAAGAGTCTGTTTGCTTCTACGGAAAAGAGAATCTGCTCCTATTCATAAGTCACAGGTGTCTATGTACCAAGTGATCATGCAAAGACAAGCACGTTTCTTTTTGCTCATGTTATTCAACGTATTAAAATTGAAACAGAAAAGAACTACAGGGTGAGAAAATTCAAACCCGAATTCTACCTGCTTAATAGGAAGTACAATTCAAGTTTTCTGAACTGAAAATGGAAAGACTAGAAGTGGCCAGTTGAGCAGCCTTCTGTTTGGTTTTCTCCAGCTCTGTATATCCCATAAGCCCAATCCCAACCGAGAAAAGACAGAAGCTACTCCCTTCCTAAAAAAAAAAAAGAACCCCAACAGTTACGAACTGCATTAAATAAAATCCGAACAGGCTCAAATGTTTGTGGATCTGAAAACTGGTCTTGAAAAGCTGTAGTTGATGGTACATTTCACAGTAAAATGCTCGCTCCCACCGACACTACTGTGGGTCTTCAATCAAGTTTCTTCTATGACATCTAAAAAAACAACGTTTTTAATGCAGGTTTATCCTGAGGTCATTTGTTATTCCACGTCAGACCCAGAATATTGCTTCTTGAGAAGACATTCTTACCACTCTCAATCATTAGTTGCTCGCAGGCTCAAAAAAAACCCCCAACCCCAAACACACAAAAACCACTGTGCAAAGGTTATCTACTGCCAGTTATATCCAGATAGATTCGTTACCATGTTTCTCCTAATACAATAGTTGGGGAAAATCTTGTCAAAGGCTGGAATATTCTCGGATTTCAGTTGTATGCACCTGCTACAAGACTGGGGGCCGCTCAGAACAAGGACAGTTTAAACCTTCCGCAAAGAAAAAGGATCACACGCTGCATACGACAACCTTCAATCACCACAAAAACAATGTATTACCTCGTACGAATTCCCAAAGGCAGAAAACAGTGAGTGGGAAAGATCCCTGTTTTGATTACATTGATAAAAGGTGTTTGCATAAGGTGTGTAGCTGGCTCGTAACAGTTACACATGAGAAAAAAAAAAAGAAAGAGGAAGGTTTTACAAGGTGTTGCAATTTTGTCTTGCTGGTCTCAAATACAAAATAGAAAGAGAATCATAACTAAGCCTTTGTTTGTAAAAGCCCAGCAATAAGGTGTCAAAGGTTTAGGTAACAGCCTTGCCACGAAAAAGAGCAAGTTATCCAAATTCAGACTTTTTCTCCCAAGAGTTGGCAATCCCTTACAAAGTAGTCACAGTCTAGTCAGTGAAAAAGCCGTCTTGGTGACTGTCCAGTCCCTCCTCTGAAGGTCCCCGAGCAACCTCAACACGCTCCAGAAAGCCTGGCAAGGAGCCTGTCATGGCTGCCCAGGAAATATATCCAGCAATAAAAGCGGTGTGTGATAGGAGTTAGGCGACCACCCCCCGACATTACCCAAGGGCAGTATTTTGGAAGAGGAGCCACCAGCTCTGAGTGCCAAGTGGAGTCAGACACCTGTTCCTGCATTGCACTCTTGTAGCAACACCTCCATTTTTACAAACTTCACTGAGAAAGCCTGGCAGGATCTGCTATTTGGGGACTCTGTGATAACAGCAGATTTCTCCCTGGCTGCCTAAAAAGCACTATAGTGCAAACTGGAAAAAACCCTAAGCTTCCACACTCTGAACCTTGTGCTTTCGACCACAAAGCGATTCTTGCCGTCACCACCCAAACCTCTCAGCACTGTGTGTTTGCTATACCAGCCACTACCAGCTTACCCCAAGCAACTGCTGACAAGCATTTTCTCTCTTTCTTCCACAGAAACTTCACTGGACCGAAGGGAGGAGGCGGGAGGGAAAGCAGAAGGGGATCAGCAGGGAATCGGTAGGGCAGGGCGCTCTGCAGGCATCTCCAAGTCCTCACCAGCTCCCCCGTAACACCAACAAGGCATCTCTGACTCCGACCCAGCGCAATATTGACTCGGTTCCTGCCCTCAGCTATGGCACAAGCTCTGCTGCCTGCTCCCCAAGGTCGACAGAGCCAGTGCCAGCCCCCAGCAGAGACGTACGGAGTCGGGGAGTCCTCCTCACTCGCAGGGATCCCGTGGAAATCACTACTGTAGGACTCCGCGAACTGCTGGTGAAGTACTTTGAAATTCTTTCCAAAGTTATGCCAAAGAAATAGGGACAACTGTAAGAAATTGTGTATTCAATAAACTCACATCACGTAAAACTTCACGGCCAGAGAAGGAACAAAAACCGCACAGCTTCACTGATGGTTATAAAAGGAAAAATCTCATTTGCAGCTCGGTACCACGACAAACAGCTGAGGACATCTCATTCCTGCAAGATATGTGGCTATTTATTTTATGGTTTATTTATTTTAAAGACTTTATTCTGGTATTCAGTTCCTCTTTTTTAGTGGTTGCCAATTAAAACCTTTTTTCTTTTGGTATTTTAGGTGCCTAAGACACCGGGCATCGTCTGGTGTATTTACTACTCACTTCCCTGAAGACTTTTTTTTTTAAATTATTATTACAAAGCTGACTCTCTTTGATCCACTTTATCACTAGAGACCAGGCAAGGCCTGTGGAGGAGCTCTGCACAAAGCTCGGCTCATCCTGCCAGGCCCCCCAAGCCAAGGGCACCCACCAGACCACCCCCAGGCAGGAGACAGCCCCATGGCAGCAATCTCTGCAGTTCCCTCAGGACAGGAGCAATAAATGTCCGTCCATTCCCAGGGAGAGGGAGGAAGGCATGGGGTAAAGGGGTTTTGTGCCAAAGGGGCTGCGAAATGCAGCACTTTTCTAGCCATCTGAGCATCGCTTGGTTGGAATTTGTTGTGCCTTGAACACCAGCAGCTCCCAGATTTCTCATCTCACCCCTTTTGTCCGCTTAGTTTAATAGCCCAGTCCTCACAGGTGCTTCTCCTGTTGTCAAAGCCTCTTTGCAGCTGGGCTGGAAGCCCCTGTCTAGCAAAGGCTTTACCACACCTGTGTACACAGCCTGCCCTGCCTCCCCCTCAGATCTCTGCATGTGAAAGGCAACCTCCCTTTCCAAAATACTTGGCTTCAGCTGGAGCCCAGCCTGGGCAACCCCCCCACCCTGCGCTCAGCCCCACATTTTCCCTGCCAGCTTCACAAACCCACGATTCCAGCGGCTACTCACGCACGAGATCCCCGAAACTACCTGACCCCACGTGAAGAGCTGCTTGTCTCTCTAGAGCAGAACGCTCCTTCAGCAACACCCGGTTACCACCTCACTCCTTGCAAGGGCTGTATGTGAACACAGAGATGGGGAAATTCCTGGGCGGACTATGCATGTCTGCGGTCACAGAGCCCGAGGTGCAGAGGCGCTGGGTACCCTGGTCTCCCACATGGATTTCAGAGTCCTCGGGCACAAAGGCTAAAGGATTAGACCTGTAACAAATCCTTGGGTTTGATTATCAACTTCTCCGGAAAAGAAAACGGCAAGAAGTGTCATTTTCTTGGTTTAAATAATCTGCTGGCAAAGAAATTTAAAGTTATCTCAGCCGCTGCCTCGATATTCTTTACATCAAACGGCCTTAAGAAAAAAAAAAATAATTAAAAAAGCTGTTTGTGGAAAGTCCAAGTTTTGACCAGAGTTTAAATCTCGGTACGGGCAGTTAATTCAACCCGACGGGCAGGTCCGTGTGTGCCCTGCGCTCCGTGATGCCGGGGAAGGAGGCAGCCGCACACTCGCTCCCTCCCGGGAACGGGGGTTCGGCTTTCCTGGGAAGG
The DNA here is from genome assembly GCA_013400335.1 of Eurystomus gularis. Lineage (NCBI taxonomy): Eukaryota > Metazoa > Chordata > Aves > Coraciiformes > Coraciidae > Eurystomus > Eurystomus gularis. The sequence goes on along the minus strand of VZZY01006577.1, from coordinate 356,460 downwards.
GGGGGCAAAAAAAGGGGGGAGAGGGTTTAAAACACAGACAGGACCCCCAAATGCTCCCAGCTGGCAAAACGCATCTGGCGGGACTGAAAGAGAAAACGGTTTCCGAGCCCGGAGCGGAGCCCGCGGGGCCGGGCGGTGAGCGGGGCTCGGCCGCACAGACCCACCGGCACCGGAGACG
>VZZY01006577.1:324390-356198 GCA_013400335.1 Eurystomus gularis | reverse complement strand
CCTCCTCCCACGGCTCCCGGGGGAGGAACCGCCTTTAACCCCTTCGCTCCGGCCGCAACAAAGGCGGGAGCGCTGAGCGAAGCCAGAGCGGACAAGGCGGCTCCGAGGGAGCTGCGGGCCGGGTACAAACCGGCGTGAGCTCGGTGGGATTTCTCCCGAGCTCGGCGCTGGCAGGAGCCGCCTAAAAAATCCGGCTTTTAGTGCAGTCTAAGCTGCTTCCACTCGGGCTTTCCTTTCTGCTCCGGTCTGCTGGATGGAGAGGACTTGCCTTGCCCTTGGCGAAAGGAAAACGGAGGATCATAGGTCCATAGAATGGTTTGGTTCGGAAGGGACCTCACGGATCATCTCGTTCCATCCCCCTGCCATGGCAGGGACACCTCCCACCAGACCAGGTTGCTTAAGGCCCCATCCAGCCTGGCCTTGAACACCTCCAGGGATGCAGCATCCATCCTCACCACCTGTGTGGTGTCTCACCACCCTCAGGGTAAAGAATTTCCCTCTAATTTCCAATCTAAACCTCCCCTCTTCCAGTTTGTACACTGCCTTAGACATGATTCAACACAGGGAACATCACAGAGCAGCCGCAGGAACACAGACTTTGCATTTCCAGAGAGGAGTGAGAGTATTTAGAATATCCAGAAGAGCTGTGTTTAACAGCAATACACACCAGCTTGCCACCTGGGCTGTATTTAAGATACAGATATTAAAGACCTGCATAAATGCCAGGCTCTTCCACAGTTTTCTCTTGTATCCTGCTGCAATCCCTCAGCCGTTCCCCCGCAGCATCTTGCCCTGTGCCGCAGTCCAGACAAGACACTCAGCTGTGGGAAGATGCATGCCTGGTCTTGCCCAAGGTCCTATGAGATCACCAATGGGAAAGGAGCCTCACGCCACGCACTTGGCTTTGCTCCTCACCCTTCTGCTCTGGAGAAGGTGCTACACCCGATGAAGAGGAGCCCATGGTGGGGACAGGAGACCACAGCGGCTCCAGCAGCAGCTTCACACATTCCCATCCAGCGCTCTCCAAGCCTGGGGTGGGGGGTAGTTTCTTTGGTGGCTTTGGTTTTGCCAGGCCATAGGCAGCTATAGGAAAAAAAACCCAAGCTGTGTTTGAAGCAATTCCCCAGGCCATCCTTTTCCCACCCTCTCTCCAAGTACAAATTGTGCATCACGGAGATAACTTTGTTGGCTGTAGGAGGGAAGGCAAGAAATGGTCCAGGCGTGATCCCATGGCTAACGGCCTGGGAGCCCGTGAGCGCTCCTGTCAGCTCGCCATCATTTTCTGAGCGTTAACCACTTCCATATTCCTGTAAAAAGATACAATCCTTATACAAAAGCACCCAGCGCTCTTTCTGTCACTGCAGAATAAATCCATAAATAAGCATCTGAAATTCTGCACGTGCACATGTCTGTAAGAAAAAAGACGCGTGCATCTCCTCGCTGAAGTCCTTCCCCTAGCAGTTAGGCTCCTATGGCTTGGATTGCTGTCCTGTTGTAACTTTTAATTTTTTTTAAGTGATAAGGAAGGAGGAATAACTATTGAAACAAACAGCAATCATTTGCCTTCGCTGTAAAAAGAATTCCCCTCGCAATTGAATAGCGACGCATAGAGAAAGAGCTGCACGTTGAAAGCATTTCAAGACTTTATGCGTACAGGTTACATCTGAACCATTGAAGTAACATTTGAATCCCTTCCTGAGAATAAAGACCTCTTGTTCTTCACTTCAGGCCAGCATGGACCCAAGCCCTAGTGCCGCCAAATCTTCCCAGTCAGCCCGCTACACAAGCAAGTACCCTGCTGAAAGGTCATCCCTGTAACATTCACAAGAAGAGAAGGTCATAGCCCATTTGAGGGCTTGAACATAAGATGTATGGTCTTCAGGAGGGTCACAGGCAGACACAATAACCTGCTGACAGCCCCATGAATGAATGAATGAATGCAGCCGGAGGAAGAAGCCTGGCTGTGACGCCAAAACGATTGTGTAAGAGCATCTTACCAGCACCTCAGAGGAGCTGCCAGTAGTCCATGATCCTCACTGAGCTTAAATTTGTCCCTTCCCCGCTGCTGACACAGTGGAAACATCACAAGGCCTTCTCATCGGCATGCTGGCACCTGGCTAAATATCACGACTGCAAGATTGTGCTCCGCTGCCAAAAAACACACCGACCGCAGACACAAAAACAAGGGAGCTGAGGCACAAGGAGCTTTACACTTGCCGGATTAGGGCCCATACAAAGGGCCAAGACAACCCCCAGCACACATCAGGGTAGCCTCAGACATTTCCTAAGCTTCTTAAAAGGTTGTTGATGATCTGCTCTGCCAGTTTCAGCAGCCAAATGCTTTCATTCAACCCTCAACCTGGCACCAAAACCAGGCACTGCGAGAAGCAAAGGAGGGGTCTCAGAAAATGGCAAGTTCTTGTCTACCATAGGAGGAGAAAACTGTCTCTGGGACCTTCTCACGCTGCTTTAGTGCCCAGGGAGCAGGGTAGAGCCGAACGTGCCCCTCAGAGAGGGGCCCAGCTACAAACAGGCAGATTAAAAGTCCAGATATGGATGGAAGGACATAGCCTTTAATTACTCTTAGCCAACCAACCTCGTTTCTTTGAATACATTTTACCGTCTGCTTGTACGTTACCTGCAGCGTGGCTCAGGCTCAGAGTATTTTCTCATTTTATCTCTCACGGCCCAACCGAGTGTGCTGAACACGGACGGAGACGCTCGCGCCTCGTTGGTCTGAAATATCAACGAAGCAAAGCTCTTGAGGTTAAAGGCCAAGTTCTGTGCCTCCCAATCACTTTTTAAATGGATTAATATCCTTAATTAAAATCTGTGTTGCTTGTAGAAGCTTTTATTTAAGGGATTTTCCTAAGCCAGCCTTGATTTGGGATGAAGATCCCCTGAGTTCCGATAGCGTTGCCAGGTGTAACCGGAATTTATTTCTTCCATTAAAAAGTAAGACTTTGGAGCTGCCTTTCATCCTCCTATCTGTCTTTTAGGCTCCCTTGACAGAGTGGAAGAGATAAGATTGGGATTGAAGCGGGTAAAATCCGTGCGTGACCTCTTGCCCCCTGGCAGCATCGCGGCAGGAGCCCCTCCCCGACGGCTCTGCCGACAGACCGGGGAGATGCCGTTCACGTACAATGCCCCGTTTCAAAAGAGGACAAGAGCAGGATATTTGCTTCTATTTGAATTCCGAAACCATAAAGCCTTAGAGCTCTCAAGAAAGCTCTATTATGAATTTTGACAACATGATGACACGGAAACGGTATGAAGTTGAACCTTCAGAAAAAGGACATTATTTACAGCTCTAACAGGCACCCAAACATCCCCATTAAGGCGCTGAACAATACACTTGTTATTCACCAGCGAGTCTTCACTGACAGAGCAACACGTGTGTCCCCAGCATACCCCGCGCTCTAATGAGACATCATTCCAGTTCCCAACACTTCCCAAGTAAAACTGTTGGGAAAACAGGAGGAAACAGGTGTTGGAGACATTATGAATGAACTCGGTGCGTACAGTCATTGTCCCTGCAACATTTACTATGAAGAAAGCTCGGGGAAATCCGCTCACTAATAATCTATTGTTTGCCTATGAAAAATATGTGTGCCAACAGCTCTGCTCCGCAATCATTAAACAAAGTCACGCTCTTGTGCTTACCCATTACTTTTGCTTTTTAATCACATAACAGTCCGTTACGGTTATTTAGAGAAGGGAGCTTATTATTAGAACACTTTATTACTGCCCTACAATGCATTTCGGTCAAAAAGACTACAATTTTCTCTGCACTGAAAGCTGGATTTTTATTTATTTTTACTAAATGCCAATAACAACTTCGGTTTTCCTTTCATGCTTTACAAAACCAGAATATCTACACAAGTCAAAACACTGATTAAAAACCTTGAAGTCGTCCCTAACAATATTTTGCTATGCACGATGTGGGAGAGGAGGGGAGACTAGCTCACAGAATCGTAACTGTTTTCACTCAAAAAAATGCTCTCAAAACGGCGTTGAACAGCAGCCTCTGAATCAAATACTTTCTAAACCAGCAGGTGTTGAGTGGTGTTAGGGGACCCAGCCAAGGAGTGACCCAAATAACCTTGATTTTCAGCAGCTGTTGGGAGGTTCTGGAGAACAGGGAGGCAGCTCCTGCTGGGTACCAGCGCTCAGATGGCCTTGACAGTCACAGGCCTCTCAGCCTCCCACCAGTCCCTGACAGAAGTACAAAATGAGGGAGAAAAATTCCATTAATCAGCAGCTGAAGGTGATAGTATTATCGCTGGCAAACGAGCATCCCTCTCTGGAAAACATGCCTTGTTAAACCGGTATTTGCTGCTGAGTTTATGAAAGTGATACGGCAGATGTGATTCCACGAGGAGGCTCTTGCCTTCACGTCTCCTGACAAGGTGAAAACCAGAATAGTAACAAATCAACCTGGCACACAACAGCTGGGCTGAAAATGAGCTAAATGGCTTAAAAATACGTCATAAATGGGAAATTATCATTAAGAAGCAGCTTGACCGTGTTTCACAGGCGTCATTTTCAGCCCTACTTTTCTGAGCAAGGCCTCGAAAGGGGCATGAACCACTTACAAAATTTGCAGGTGGCGCAGCAGTCATGGGAGAAGTAAATGACAGAAAAGAGTAAGATCAATGTTAAAGAAGGCTTCTGTGCTGACTAGAACCATGAAAAGGTGCTTAAATACAACAAATTTGACCTCGTAACAACGAGACACTAAGAAAGTCACAGAGCAAAGGACTCTCCATGAATCTGGTGAACCTGAAGGACTTGGGGACCTGGAAAGAACATCACTGACATGGTGCACCAGCATGATGCCAGGGTTTGTGCTCTGGGTATAGGGCTAATGCAATTTTCATACATAAGAACAAGTGGTTATCAAGACGAACAGGCTTTATCATCTGCTGGGTTTAATGGTGGTTTGCATGCAACAGTTCAACGGGTTTTTTTAACCTTTGGAGAGGGTTCAGAGAAGAGCCACAAGAATGACTTACAGACTGGAAAATGCATACCACAGCAGAAGAATCAAAAAGCTCCATTTCGTTTGTCAGAGAAGAGTAAGGGCAAACACGAGATCATGACATGAACTAATTAAAAACCGAAACGAATTCAAAAGTCACGCGGACCGTTTTACGGAGGAAGTCAGAGTGAATTATCACTCACACTTAAGTCTCCATCACTGCCTTCTGAACCTGCACCTTCAACACTAAACTTAGAAGTATAAGGCCCAGGCTTGTTACAAGCTTGTTGATGATTGCATGGAACAATGTTAATGGTCGAGTAGGGCCATCCCATTAATTTTTGGTTGTTTATTCGAGCATTATCTTTGAAAGCTTTCAGCATTGCCCTGCTTTCCTCCTTCCGCGGCTCAGTCAGTGGCTGTCATTGGCATGGGCAGCCTTGGACTGTTCCCCTTGCCTCCCCTGCTCAGCCAAGGGATGGGGCAGAGCTGCTGCTAGCCCCACGAACTTGTCCTCTGTTCAACCTCTTCCCCAGCCTCTAAGGTACAGATGACACATCTTCAAGGATGCATCATCTCCATTTCAGTCACTGGCCATAATCAGTCTGCTGAAGACAACAATCTGGAGATATAAGCATAGGCTATAAAAAGCTGTCTCTATTTTCATGAAAAATGCTTCTTACTCAGGAAGAGTGCTAGTCAAGGACCACCACTGCCAAGGACAGCAGGCTTGCAGAAGACCTCATCTCTTGCCCAAAATGTCAAGTCACACGATGAGGGTAAGCTCTTGGTGCAGGCTTGTAACTGGAGAAAGGCACATTCCCAGCTGCTGCACAGCGTTTGGTTTGCCAACCCACACATCATAAATAACTGGACATGTGGAAACAGAGGAAAACCCCTGGTCCTGTGCTAGGGATGCTATGGCCCTCCTCTCTCTCCTCAATAAATTCACACTTCATTCAGCAGCCCAACCAAAAGGATTAAGAAAAAAACCTCCCATGAGCTTCCTGTACCCTCAGCGAACCTTTCACCCGAGCGAAGAAATTAGACTACAGTGAGAAACTGAGCAACGCACTTTTTTTTTAACACAGGGAGTACTGTTGTGAAAAACACAATTACTTGATATGACCATACACAGCAGGAATGATTTCTTGTTCCTCTGCATACCCGGACTATTCAGAGCGGAATGCATCGATCCCTCCTCCTTACCCAGAGGAGTGCAGGCCACGGCGGCACGGCAGGCTGCAGTCAGAGGAGCGCTAATTGGACAGTACAATGCAAAGATCCACGGAATTAAATAATTAGAGCCTTAATGACAGAGCACAATGCATGTGGCCTTTGATAATCACTTGAACTCTACCGATAAAAGCGGTGTTGAAACCTGCACACAAGATGTGCAGTAACTGAAAGCTTCAAAGTGCAGTGAAACACTTTACGCGTGACAGTTCCAGAGGACTTCAACATCCTAAAAGATCGGCCTGTTAAAGGAAAAACTTCCCTCTTCCGTTGTCTGGGCTACTTCTGCTCTTCCTTGTCTCCCTTCGAGCTGTTTTTCTCTCACCTCCTCTGCCAGCTTCCCCTTGGCTCCCTCAACTTCTGGGTAGCTGGAATTTTCCTCGCTGTACACCGAGGAGTGGTTTGCTAATGGCAGAAGTAACGAGTAACTAGCACTTACCACCTGGTTTTCCCTACTCCTCAAGTTCATTTTTTGAGATTTTTTTTTTATAAATACATCACAGATTAAGTCCAATGATTGGAAAACAAATTCTGCTCTGAAAGGAGGTTGTAGAGAAGTGGGTTTTGGTCTCTTCTCCCAAGTAACCAGTGACAGAACAAGAGGAAATGGCCTCAAGTTGCACCAGGGGAGGTTTAGGTTGGGTATTAGGAAGAAGTTCTTTACTGAAAGAGTGGTCGGGCACTGGAACAGGCTGTCCAGGGCAGTGGTGGAGTCACCATCCCTGGAGGGCTTCAAAATATGTGTAGACATGGCACTTCAGGACATGCTCTAGTGGTCAAGGTAGTGTCGGGTTGATGGTTGGACTTGATGATCCTGGAGGTCTTTTCCAACCTTAATGATTCTATGTTTTTTTAAGTCTACTTGAAATTCATCCTTGCCACTTGCTTTCACTTTCCACCTCAGTTTTCATCCTGCCATGTCATCAATCCTGTCATTAAGAAAACACTGAGATAGCTGCAAGCTCAGAAGAGTTTGCAGCAGAGTACAGCTCAACCAGCGGCATTACTTGGCAGAAGGAGCCGTATCGAGCACAGAAGTAGAAATCTAATGGCAAGGAAAGAAATGAAGGTGACGATGTTTATCATAGAAATGCAAATTTTAACCCATGACGCTGGATACATACATCCAAATCTCAACATATTCCTACGACTTTAAAAAGGGGGTGATTTCTCTAAAGGGTAAACAAATGATGAGCTGCCTAGGTAGGGGTCCAGAACAACTTCTATCCAAGGAAAGCTTTTCCAGTCACTGAAGTCGATGCTGGTTTAAGGCTTCTAGTATTCTAAAGGGATTAGCACTTGCTTCAAAATGAACACACACCAAAAAATCTACTGTAAAAGTTAATCAACTCAGTTTATGTTTTTGGTGGACTGTTAAAATAGCACTGAGCTATGAATACAGGTTTTTAATATAATCTTATTTTCCCATCTATTACCGTTGTTAAGGATTACACCCATGGCTTACTGGCATTGTTATTTTTCTGTATCTCAAAATACGACACACTGAATAAATCTACAGCACGCCCCATTACAAATAACCAAAGCGTTTTGCCGAGCTCACTTGATACTGCACTAGTGAACGCAGCGCATCTGACACCATGAACGGCAAAAAGAGGTTTTATTACTCTTTTCAGGCTACTTCAAATCACTGGTTGGTCTCTATTGACAGGACAGTGGCAAAAAAAGTACTAATTACTTTAATCCGCTCCCCACATCGGCCAAATCGAGACTGTGATTCACAGCTGAGTCGGATTTGAACAAAGTAATTAATATTCACTACGATAACTTAGTTACGAACACCAAATCGTGATGCCTCCCCAAGAGCATCACAGCCGCGCTTTGGCTGGGGTTCACTTAAACAGTTAATAGGTTTTTAGTTATAAAGTCATATTAGAACACAAGGCAGTTTTTTCCCCCCTAATCGCACCATTTCATGTTGCTTGCCTGTCTAATTAGCTATATGCCTTAGTACCAAAATTATTACTGGTCTGTTCTGAATGTGTCTTGATATGATGATTAAAAAAAAAAGAAAATTCCAATTAGGATATACAGGATCTGACTCTTCTTTGCCTTGAAGTTTGACCACGTAACTTAGGATTTGACCTTCACATTCAGCCTGTGTAACTAGCAATGGCATAGGCTGCAAGGCAGAAAAGAGTAAGACCTGGTTTATTACATGTAATTAAACATTTCTTATTTTTATTAAATAGTCCTTCGCTGATGTCAGATCATGGCCTAAAGAGGAGATTCTCATACTAATTTTAAGCTGTTTAACAGATTTTAAAACAGTATCAAATTATGCTTTGAATATCTTAAAATGTCCTACTTGTGACCACAAATGTTATTTTTTAAAGTTCTTTTTAGAGCCAGATAAATAATAAACCTGAGGCTCATTCCCTGGAAAGCCTTCTATGCTACCATGGTCTTTAAAAAGAAACAGATCTCAAGGTTTACACCAAAGCAACAGGAACATCTTCTGTGCTTGGGATGGAGGCTAGACAGACAGACGTTGGCGAGAGAACAGACTCCTCATGCTGAAAGTCTGGGTGGGAAGATGCCAAGCAGGCCACTCAGGAGACACAGCGAGCTGGTTCGCAAACTGAGCGGGAGTAATTTGTGTTTGTGCACTAGCAGCTCTCAGAAGTGAGACAAACGGCAGCGACACGGGCTTCCTTTGCACAAGCCAGGAGCAGGCAACCAGCCTCTGAGAACAAGAGTTGCTTCCAACCCATTAGTGTAGCTACACAGAGTTCAAATCACGGACCAAGGAAAAGCAGGAAGACTCTGCTGCTGCTGTTACAGCCCTTCACTAGTGTGACTAGTACAACTAAATAAACCTGAGAATGAGCCGTTATTAATTTTCCTCCACAGATAAATATTATGAACGTCGCTTGGTTTACTCTCCAATTACTAAGCCCTAAAGAACCAGCACCGACCCTTGCTCTCCGACACAAACCACAAGTAGAGACTTTCTCCAGTACGATACAGCACAGCTCTCCCAAACCCCCAGCTGCGGGGGAAGCATTCTGACAAACTGCACCGCAGCACCACCAAGGTTTTGGAAACCTTGGGTTTTGGTTCATCCACGTCCAAGAACTGGAAGGAGAAGAGTAGGGAAGAGAGCTAGGTGAAAAGGGACATCTGCCTCAGGGTGCCTGCCTAAATCTGAAGGGCAAGCACAACAAAAGTGTTCTTAATAAGTTCATTTCAATCTACTTTAACCCGTTACTAACAAATGGCTCAGCTAAATACGTCGTCTTGGGTATACTGCATCCTCCAAGTGTGGCCTAAGAGGACCAGGACAACCCCTTCTTTCCCTGGGGATGCCTGTGCTCCACTCACCGCCTGCCTTTCAGCTGAGAAGCCACACAGTGCCAGCCACCTAAAAACCCATGCTGCACCCAGCTCCAGCAGCCACCTTCACGCCACCACCTTTTGCCTGCTGCATCCAGCGGGAGCAGAACCTGGGATGAAGGAGAGCAAGGGAGTGTTCATGGGAGGGCTGGGAAGGACGATGCTCTTTAAAGGCCTTCTGGTGTGCTAGCAGAACCACATAAAAGACTAGAAATGTTCAGTTACAAGCAAAATCTTCGCTAAAGACACTTCAAATTCAATATCATAGANGCCTGACCTTGAATGTCTCCAGGGATGGGGCCTCCATCACCTCTCTGGGCAACCTGTTCCAGTGATCCACCACCCTCATCGTAAAGAACTTTTTCCTCATGTCCAACCTAAATCTACCCTTTTCTAGCTTAAAACCATCATCTCTTGTCCTGTTGCTACAAACCCTTGAGAACAGATCCTCCCCTGCCTTCCTACAGACCCCTTCCAGGTATTGGAAGGTAGCTAGAAGGTCTCTCTGAAGCCTTCTCCAGGCTGAACAGCCCCAGCTCTCTCAGCCTGTCCCCAGAGCAGAGGTGCTCCAGCCCTCTGAGCATTTCCATTGCCCTCCTCTGGACACACTCCAACAGGTCCACGTCCTTCTTGTGCTGGGGGCTCCAGAGCTGGACACAGTGCTCCCAGTGAGGTCTCACCAGGGCAGAGCAGAGGAGCAGAATCACCTCTCTCCATCTGCAAATATATTTGCTTTCATCCGGTTCTACTGCACGTCACCATCTAGGGTTGCTCTAAGCAGCACGCGTTGTATCCCTGCGATCCAATTCATTTTCCAAGTACTGCCGGGATTAGGCACATAGGAACCAGCAAGAAAAAACCCCACCTAACACAGCCATCACACGAGAGAAAGAAGGTCTGGCTTCCATGTCAGGAAACATTAATAACTGAAATTGTTAACAACTGGTGGACAAGGGAACTGCTCTGCTTCCTGCTGGTTTAACTGCTTCTAGGCGAAACGACGATTACTGCTAATAAGCCTAGAAATCAAATAAGCTTTAGTAACAATACAGAGCAGCAAGGTACAAAATAACCACGCTTTCCAGACAGAATGGTCTCCTGCAGCCAGAAACACCAGCGGGAAGGCTGCTTGACAGAGCCCAGAGAAACCTGCATTTGCTGTTTGCGAGGGAAGTGACTTTGTGCTCGAGGTGAATCACTCGGACCTATTTCAGGCTGGAAAATCACCTCACCCTGCCTCATTCCCTGCATCGGTAAAAACCAACGGGGAAAGGACTTTGCAAAGGGGAGAGCAATCAAATTTACTACAAATTTACTATGTACAATTTGCAAGATCTTATCAACATACTGAATTTCTCAGCTAAAATCCCAAGGAAATGTTTGCTTCCATTTTTCCCGAACCTGAGAATTTTGCAGCATCGTACCCAGCAGCTCCAACAGAGGGAAAGAGACATTTTGGTCAGAGCCCTGCCACAGGTCACATCAAATTTCCAGCCGTGACAAAGACGGACCTTAGCTCCTCAGTGCTGCCTGAAAGATTCAGAGCGAGTAACCTCCGCCCATACTTCCCTGGCAATCATGACGAAGCTCTGGAATACTCCAACAGATGCAGATGTTTTGCAGAGACGGAGAATCGACAGATTGAAGTACAGAGGGTGGTTTTGTCGCTGAGCGAGAGGGGTCGAATCTCCTTTTTCGCGGTAGCTACAGCTTAATCTGTATTCCCCCGCTAAAAGGGCTGCAATAAAACTCCATATGATGAAAGGACAATTAAGTCACTTACGTTAAGTGCAAAAAGTCATAACTTGATAATGATCCAGTAATTTCAGCAACATAAGACGCTAATCGCTCAGGGAAATTAAATTTGCACCGGTAATGCAGTGACTGGACCATGCCGAAGCAATTTGGAGATGTTCATTAACTCTGCCCCATATGCCACCAAACCACAGTGTGGTTCTGACCGAGCAGCTCTGAGGCTGGGAGGACATCGTGTTATGTCCTGTTTGATTTCTTTCACGTCACCCCATACCAGGAAAGGCAGATTCTGAACTCACAAATCATTTTCCATCTGGACAATTACTTGTCTCTGGCAATCCGAAGGAAGCCAGGTGCTTGCTGAAGCCAACCACCGGTACTGAACCTGACCCAGTTAAGTTTGAGGACCAATTAAGAGGGACAGCAGCTACAGACACTAGATGATACGCAGCTCACGTGAAGACCTATGGTCTTGTAACTGCTGCCCACCCTACTCGGAGCAAAGTGTCTCCACACAAAGCAGGCAGAGCTTCCCCCACCAAAACCCAACTCAGGCAGTTCAGGTCCTACCAGGAGCAGATACTCCCAGCAGCTCCTTTTTCTCCTTCTCCCAGGGGCGGCCCACACAAACCACCTCTCACACATTGCAACCAGCTCCCCTCAAACTTGCTGCTATTCAGAATCTGATGATGCTCAAAGAAAGGTTCAATTTTACTGTATTTTTTTTAGAACATTGCCTATGCTCAAATTAAAAGCTGGCCGTAAAACAGAGTGGATTTTTTTTCCTCATTAAAAGAATTAGCTACAATAAAAGTGTCTCTCTAATAATTGTAACTGATACCTAACAGCTGAGGACACTGGAGAAAGGTGAGGTCCTGCTTGCTTTTGAACACCACCAGGTGGCAATAGCAGCCCAGCTAAGCCACCCAACAGGCAGCCAGCCGCAGGAGCTGCTCCTTCCCCTTCTTCCCTTCTCTCAGCCCTGTCCTAACTTTTTTAATTTGCCAGTAGTCAAATTCAGTGTCAAGCTAACCGTGTATAATAAGAAGAACCCCACCAGCTCTTCCCGTTTAATGAGAGAGTCCAAAGGTTTGGTCAAACCTAAGCAGCTCCCAAGAACCCATGAATGATCGCTTCCAACCTTGCAAATCCCACTCTTCTGCGCAGAAGGCATCGCTGCCTCGTGCAGGCTATCCATTATGGTCACTGTCTTCTGCAAACCGACCCTCACTTTGGTTCAGAGAGGGAACGATGCGGCCCTGAATCTCCCATTACCTGTAGGCCGCGTAATCTTCTGCTACCACAGGACACCATCATTTCTGTGTTGTGACCTCATGGAACTCCCTTAGGAAACGATGCTATCTGCCCTCACATAACACACTACTAATTCACTATCCAAACATTGCATATATGCCCCAAAACACACGGCATCTGGAAATGGAGAAAGAGAAAATGCGTTTTTGGGGACCCCAGAGCCATGGAAACACACCAGGCCTGTATTTGGACAGAGAGCAAGGTCAAAAAGGGTGCTTATACACCTCAGCTTTCAGTGAGTTTTCTATAAAAGTGAATCAAGACCTGATGGTCTTATTTTACCAATCATTTTGTGTTAAGCTGGATCAAGAGGCAGAGGTGGCTTGGTGTCTGGAAATTAGTCTGCACTGCACAGACAAGTACAGCTGCAGGCACCGCACTGGATTCTGACATTGGAAATCAAAAAGCAATCTGGCCTCGGCCAGTACCCAGCACTACAGCTTCTGGACTTCTCAGGCAGTTTAGTAAACAAATTTATGTTGTTTTGGGGGTTTTTTTTAAATTAGTTGCAGGAAGAATACATTCCTAGGTAAGTTCATATATAAAATGACATGTCTGACCTGACCTCACCAGTATCCCACAATAAGGTAGGCAGAACCCACAGTCATTGATCTACACCTGCTTTTCAGAGTTACTTACCGGCTGATCCGCGTGCTGAACGACTCCAGACTGCCAGCAGCTCCCACCTCCAGCACCACACAGATCAACAGGGCACCTTCTCCCCAGCAGCCACGCTTCTGGCCTGCAAGGATCAACTCACTGACCGAGCCAAAAAACACCTTACATGATCCCAACGCCTTGAATAATTTGCATTGTAACCACTACTCTTTTCCAAGATTTTTTCTGTTGAATGACCTGGATCCACACTCGTATCTCTTTCCACACCAGCTGGCATGAACACCCAGGTCTCCGTGAGGGGTTACCAGTCCTTCCTGAGCTGTTAGAGAAAGGGTCTTAACGAAACACCCTCAACCGATTATTTTAAACCGGCTCTCTGACATACCACTCTCCTACAAGACATGAACCAATGTAGATGCACACAATAAACCAGAAAACCCTGGTAGCTCTATACAGCACAATGACCTAGAAGAGAACGCAGACCTTGGTCCCCCTGGAAGGAACACCTACCTGAGGCCTCCCACTTCTTCCAGCACAAGCCCATGCTCCACACCAACCTTCCCTGCCACGGGGATGCGCTGGGAAGCAGAAGGTAGGCACCCAGCTCCCCCACATGCAGCTTCTTGAGGCTGATAAGCAAGAGCAGCCAGTCCCAGCGAGGTTAATGGGGAAGGGCTGAGTGAGCTGACACAGAGGGAAAGAGAAGAAGCCAGCTGCAAGGTGTTCAAGCATGTCCACCAGACAGGGGAGAGGTGGAAGCATTAACACTTTTATCACACCTCTTATCCCAAGACTGGGAAAGGAAATGTGACCGAAGACAACAGAAGGTGATGGAAGAAAAGGAGGAAAGGGAATTATATTATCTTGGCTTCACCCATCACTGCAGACTTGGAAAACAGAGGGTGTTCATCCCTAGGACGTAAAGGATTTGTCCTCTGGTAGGCAAGACCCATTGCCACCTTCTCATCAGAGGAACAGCTATTCAAATGCGAGTGACGCAACCAGGACCTTTTGTCCCAGGTTGCTTTGGTTTCTAAAGCCAGTTCCAGCATTGCCTGCAATTTTATTCATAAAGCTAAATTATGGCTTTAACTACAAGATAGATTCTAGCCGCTTCAGAATTTAAAATAAGAAATCAGAATATGAAATTACCCACTGACTCCAGCTGCGACATGCTTGTTATTTCACACTTTCACCCACTCTTGTTGGAAATTCAGTTCAAATATGACAACCTGAAAATTGGTTTTAATCACAACTAATATACGGGAGGTTTTGTTCCTTACATCCCATAGGCACGGAAAATGAGGATGTGGAGAGTGGCAGAAGGCGAGTCAAACACCTCCTGAAGGTCCTCCAAAGCACCACACATCTGAGCCACAGGGGTCAAGCTCTGCAGAACAAAACCAGATAGCAAGAAACCCAAACCACACTTCAGTCTGAACTCCCAGGCATTCAGCTGGGAGCTATTCGCAGCACCCGCTGACACTCCTGTGCCCTTTCTAAGCCAGAGGACTAACTTCTTCCCTTTGGTCTCCTGAATGGCAGCGATGTGACGCCGTATAGCCGGCCAGACCTCCGCATGAGAAGACCACATCAGTAGGGGTTCGTGCTGTGTTCAAACTGGTAACATTTGCAAAGCTAAACACGGAGTCAACCTGCTGCACGCAGCAATACGGTAGCTCTAGTTCTGCAGAAAAGAAGCTATTTTTAAACGGCAGTAGCAATGGGAACTGCATAAATTAGCATAATATCAGCCTTCACAGATAGTTCTCAGCTGACTGTGTTACATGCTACGAATTAACACCCTGCAGATTCCTCGCTTCCACTAACACGGTCAATCATGCGATTCATGGGGCTCAAAATCCCCTTTTTTCAGTCCTCCCAAGTCTCAACGGCCCTTTTTACGCTCCTCTTTTCCTTTTCGAAGCAGTACTATCAAAGCCTTGGGTTTCATTACAAATCGCACGAGGTCTTCACGTGTGGTTATGTGGCTTCATAATTGCAGGACATCCTACTCTTTTCTCCACTGGTGATTTTCTCCCTGTGGGCAGATGGCATAGAAGTGGAGTGCAGATGGTAACCCACAGCCCACAAACTCCTCATTATCATCTGAAATAGTGTACGCACCTCTTTGATTCTTCTCTTTCAGCATTAACAGATAAATTGCTGTTTTAGAAGGCGCAGCCAAAAGTAATGATAGCTGTTTACAGTTGAGAACCTTCTCCTAACAAAGAGGCAATGATGTGCCTTCTCTCTTCACGAGTTTTATTACAATTCAGAAATCATTAGTGCAAAGGATTTTAAATAAGTATCTCTTGCTTTGGTTCAAGTATTACCTTAAGAAAAAAGAAAAATCAGCACGGAAAAAAGCAGACCACACTGAAGCATGAAGGCTTAAGAGTCACACAGTCAGCTATTTAAGGTGATTTCATGGCTCCAGGTATCACTTTACCTGAGCTGCTTGGAATTATAATGGATTTATCTCCGCAGAACACCTGTGAGATAAGGCAGTTGCTGTTGACAAACAGCAGCAGGCAGTGACCAAGTGGCCCGTCTGAAGCTACGCTGGTGGCCTGGGGGTCTTCAGAGCTCACCCACTCAGCACTGTACCCTCCCTGCACCAAAACCCTTCTTGGCAGAAAGACACAGCTCAACATGAAGGTGCTGTAAAGACTAGTCTTGTCATTCTTCCAGGCTTTTTCACAGCACGTCCGACCTGGTGGAACTGGCTCTCCCAACCTTTGGATCAGTTGGAAACGTCCTAAAACCAGGGAGTTAAACATACCTATGGTGGAAAATCGCAAGGAATAAAATAATAAGCATTAGAGGTCAAGCCCAGATCCCTGAGAAGCTTGTATTAACCAAGGGAAAATCATTAAAGAAATAAACTTATCCCTTATAGTTATAAGAAGAAAACAAACAGTACTTCAGCCACCCACGTGGCAGGGCTGACGAGGATTTCCTAACTCCCGGTCAGCTCTCTCGCACAGCGCGAATGAACCGCTGCCTCACTTGCTCCCGTTCCAGAAGCCTAGAGTCAGGCTTGAGAAACACAACACCATTTGTTGGAAGTTTTGACCTGGGGCCTGACAACCAATTACTAAACCACACTGATTTACCTCAGCTGTAATGGAACCTTCTAGACTGTCTCACAAAATGGTTTCTGTCTGTTTAAAAGATGGATACGTGTTGCTTCGCTAACTGTGCTGTCTTTAAGAGTAACCATCAGGAAGGCTTTTCCTCAAATGGCTGAAATTATTTGCACATTATACGTCAAAAGCATTCAGATGCTCAACTGAGCTATGGTCCACAAAGGCTACAACAGACATAATCTGACCGTATAATACAGGGCTATAATCTTCCACAGCATGCAGGCATGCTAATGATCTTACACCCGGACAACACGAGACAAAATAATGAAGTATTTCATCACGGAGGGCACTTTATCTTGTCTGCATTCATGGAAGAAGATTACGGGACGTCATCTTCTTAGCGGTTTCCCTTTCACAACAAAGACAATAATCAGTTTTCATTAGGGAAGCCTTGTCCTTTCCGTTGTACTGACATGACTTTCACGTCCTATACACCAAATACAGCACGGATGTCAATTGAATAACTACGTGGTATCTTCTGACACAAAGACTTATAAAGGGGATGCAGAAAAGCTTAAACTCCACGTGCGATATCGAAGGATTTACGCATGTCAAAAGAACCTACCAGACATGCTTCCTCTCTAGCTTAATGACTTGTGCTTGAAACTAATAAGGGTCTTCGGAACCAACCATTTGAAACTGCTCTTCCACGAGAAACCTCAGCTCAAGTTGGGACTTGAGAGAATAAAAGATTTCCAGAGGAAGGAAAGCTCCATCAGAAGTGCCTTAGGGAAGCTCTGACTTTGTAAAGTCCATCTCCATCGTACAGTATCTCACAGTTCATCCAAAGGCACTTTCAGAGCTCTGGTATGCGAGGCCCATCGCCTACAGAGAACCAAGAGAATTTTGGCAGAGGATGAAATATTGTGCCAGCATTTCTGACGCAGTAAGAGCGAGTCTATCCCACATCTCTATGAGAAGCTGAATCTGCCTGTGACAAGGTCAATTTTGAGAAGGGTTGGCATTAAAAGATTATGCTCCCTCCATCCTCTCACTGAGGCTGCACTAATTATTTCAGGGGAGCAAAGGAATTCTTTGATCCTCCAGCTCTTCCTTCCCTCGTGAGGTGACTCTGGCTGCCAGCACAGCACCCAGAGGAATGACAGGGCATGTCCTAATTCCATAATTGTGGAATTAGCCATTTTCAACCTTGGAATTTAACCCTAAGAAATTGAGTATGCAGTAATCCACGTAATCCAGGCCTCTACACCTGTCCCTCTTCCAACTAATCTCGCCACCCTTCATCATGTCACATCTTAATTTAAAGTCCTATCTGCTAAGGTCAGCGCAAGTGGATGCTCAGGAAGTCGCAACAAGTATTTCCCACACGGCAGGACCAATTTCTTCCATCGTGAACTCTGCGTAATACCAACAGGGAGCAAAGCCCTTCCCCAGCGCCGCATAAACCACCTCTACAAATGCGCCTGGGCAGCAGCGAAGAGATGGGATAAATAAATAAATAAATAGATAGATGCCGCGTAGCCCCGGATAATGCGATCTGCTGGTATTAAGTTTTCTCCTGAAGGAGTTAAGGATATACCAGCTGCTCTGCATTAAACCGAGCGGGCATTTGAAATCATGCAAACGAGCCGAGCTGCCACCCGCTTCAGCCCAGTATTTAACAGCGCGGCTCCAAACGACGCGAAGTCCCGGGCAAAGCAAGCCCTGCCACCTCAGCGCCTGCCGGAGACGAGAGGAGAGGAGGAGGGAGGGTAGCGGCACGGAGGGATGCTGCAGCTCTTCACGAGATGGTTTGCAAGAGACTCCTTCCACCACAGGTATTGTTCACGCGACCGAGACGTGCGCATGTGCAGGGGAAGCCCGAGGCTTTTATTTGTTGAAAATCCATTTATAAAAGCTGCTAAGAAACACTGCGAAATTATCTAAAATTAAACGATTTGCCCGCAGAACGCTGAAACTTCAAATCTCTCTTTGCTTAATGCTGCATAATAAACGGTGAGTGGATCTGACGGGCCATCAGCTCAGAAACGCTGACACAGCAGCCTACGGGGAGACAAGGGTGGCATCGGTCCCCGTCACCAATGGACAGAAGACTACGAAGATAATAGATAAAAAATTGTGGTTTTTCAATGCAAAGCCCTTATCTGCTGAATGTCAGAGAGTGCAGGAGGCAATAAAGAGGACTAAATCTTATCTAGTTCACATTGTTCTGGCCAAGAGATGAAGTTTCAGCACAAATCTGAAACTGCGAGAGCAGAGTGAAGGATCCGCTATGAAGTAGCCTAGGAGCTTTGTAGGCTGGTTGTTCAATTTCAGGTTCTTTCACACGCCTTTTTTTTTTTCCTTTCTTTTTTTCTTTCTCCTTTTTCAAGCACCTACTGTAGCAAGCAGCCTGCTCAAGAAGGGGAAGCTGGAATTGGTTCTTCCATCAAAAATGAGGTACAGCTGCCTTGCTGTCCAACTGCAGAAACCAAACCAAACCCCAGCAGTGGTGGGTATGACCCCCAGGCACGCCAGCCCCCTGCACGACACTGTGTGTGCACCACAAATGCCTCCACGAGGTCCAAACCCTACCAGGTAAAAGGTCAAAACCCTCTGAGAGGGAACCGAAAGGAAAATTTTCCTTGCTGCAGGGAGGGAAGTTTGTATCTGACTGCTTGGATACGAGATCCTAGGCAACCGCTGCTCTTCCCCCTTGAAAAGCAGAAAGGGGTTTTGTTTTGTAAATTAAAGCAAATCCATTAGAATTCCCTTGGAGAGGTTGTGTGGGGATACAGAGGACTGGCCCCCCTTTCCAGCTCCCCGCTGGAGGACAGGCACCTTTTTGCCAGCTTTCCTTGGCAGCGATCGTTTGGCATGTTACCCCGGAGGATCAGACCCCTGTGTGCTCCAGAGGCCATCCCGGAGGAGTCAGACGGAGCAATGCCAAAAATACTCCTTCCCAAAATAATCCGTCCCAGTTAAGCCACAGCCAAGGCTGGAATACGTATGGCTGTCCTGAGAAGCAGACTGACCCCCGGGTA
Source organism: Eurystomus gularis (assembly GCA_013400335.1). NCBI lineage: Eukaryota > Metazoa > Chordata > Aves > Coraciiformes > Coraciidae > Eurystomus > Eurystomus gularis. Next base: position 336,804 of record VZZY01006577.1, on the reverse strand, counting down.
TCGAGCAAGAGAAGCCTATTTCTAAGCTGTTGCTTCAAATGGTCAACACACACTTGATCTTGAAAGACACACGACAACTTTAAAATTAGTTTTGAAGGCTTAAGTATCCGTAAGATTCTTTGAAGTGAAGAATAATTTATAACTGAATCCAATTTGTCTTACCAGCCATAATCACGCATCTTTGTGGATGCAAATGTGTCCTCTGCATCTGTTCCAGGTCTTTAAGCTCCAACACGCCTGTACAGATACTGTCCTCAGATCAAATTTCTCTAAGAAAACAGAATTTTTCATCATGCTACACTGGCTTAAGGAGGATTCCTGGCTCCAAAAGACACGATGCCAACCTTTGTATCTGCTTGATCTTAAAATACTGTCCTTGACAGTTGTCTACCTGTCACAGGAAGCAGATTTGCTAGACCTCTTGTACCAGCTGATTAGAAATGACTTCCTGGTACTTCATGTCTTAATCTGAGAAACAGCCAAAATAGGTATGACGTGGGAAGATAGCTCTACAGTCTTTTAAAAATACTGGGACAAAACCAGTATTTAGCTTATTGGTACTAAAGTTACCTGTAGTTTCTAACAGTGGACATGGCTCAAGTGGACGCGGCTGAAGAAAAAGGAATTTGCTTCTAAATATTTATTTCAAGATAACCATGTTCACCAGAAAATGTCTCACAAGCTAGCTGAGCAGCATGAAATCCCACCTGAGTGTCCATTTTATTCTAGCAATGGGCAAGTGTATAGACTTAAGAGATGGCAGAAAAATACAATATAAAACCAATTTCTGGTCAGCACTTTCAGTAGAAGATAGGTGATCCTGTCAGGGAAGATTCACCTCATCTCATGAAACAAAGAGGTATTACTACAACAGTCTTCACAATGGACAATGTCTCTCTGTTGTCCACATGGTAGATCCATCAAATGGGTTTCAAGGAGACTGAGACGCCAGGAAATATTACAGACCCTCGTGTGTTGTGGCAATGAGACCACCACACTCAAAATCCCCTTAGTTTGAAGAACAGCCTCTAAAGAGCTCCATGACAGACATAAAATATATAACCTTGCAATTCCAGCCTGTCACATGTCTCTTCCACTTCTCTCAAGAACAAAGCAGGGTCAGGGTGTCCTCAGTCATCCTACAAGATTTTCTTCCTCTAGAACTCTGAAAAATGAATTTGCCTATTAGCAAACAGGCCTTGTCAGCTTCTACAGCGTTACTAGGGAGACGAGGAGGAACGTGGAAATGATTGAGGAAGTTAGTTGAGTCTTTCCGTTGGGAAATTCCATAACCAAATCAACAAGATTTGACTGGGGGTTGGACTAGATGACCTTTAAAGGTCCCTCCCAACCTAAAACATGCTATGATTGTATGATCCCAGCACTGAGAACAGGTACTTCTGCAGCCATAGAGTAAGTCAGCCTGTCAAGGGTTGTTTTGAGGGGATTTGTTTGGGTTTTTTTGTTTATGTATTTAATGAGGAAGCCTGGATGTGTCTCAGTAGGTAACTGTTGTCAGGCAGGTGAGACAAACATCTCTGGGTTTCTCCAAGAACGCTTTATAGCCCAGTCCCCTATGTCTCTGGGACCATCATCTCTAAGAACCCATCCTTCTCCCCGCTCAAGGCATGGAGGGAACAGCACATCAAGTACCTTGGCCTCCACTCCTGTGAGCTCAGGGAGCTTGAAGGAAAGACTAATAGTATCTAGAACTCTTAGGAACAGGTAGACTTCCACTTTGAAAGAAAATGCTGATGAATCCATCCAGCAGCTTACCGCCCAAGAATTCGTGTTTCACAAACTTGACCATGTTTTCTTGTCAAGCCTAGCACTATTGCTACCAAACCTGCCAGTCCCTCGTTCCTTGGGGGGATAAGCTGATAAGTTTTCCTTCTTGCTTGTATAAAATAAAACATCAACAACTACTATTGGAAAGTGGCCCACGGACCCTCTTTACAGCTGCTAGTTCCTCCAACGCAGCCTTGCCACTGTCTGCTTTTGGATTATATCCTGGTGGTCACTACGTAAAGGACAAAACAGAAGAAATGGACCAATATTAGTGACAGGGCAGGTGAAATAAGGAGATTTAGGGACTCTTTCCAACTATAAAAGAGAGGATACGGCAAGTTCTAGCCACAGCTGTAGAGAAAAACCCACACAAGCTGACAACAGGAAGAAGATTCAAGGAAATATTCAAGACAAGGGACGGACACGGGGTAAAATTTCAGAGATGGCCATGGGAGTAAACAAGACACTGTCAAGATATGATGATGAGTCCAAAACTGAACATGCAACGGGGAGTAAGTCCTGGTAAAAGCGCATTTGGAAATTGGGAAGTTAGATACTTTTCCCTATTTCATTGTTTTCCCACACATTGCTTCCAATTCTAAACCCAAAAGTAAAATGAGAAATAATCCAAGGATAACACACCTAAAAATACTTTCAAGAGAAAAAAAAAAGGGGGAATCAGAATAAAACTTCAGATCTCAGCCTGTTTTAAAATAAGAAGTGACCTGTTTTCTCAATTATTTAAATAGATGGTTTATTTGTTTTGAGTTTTAGCAGTTATTTCCATGCCTATGCTTTGCAAAACTGAAGAAACTGAGAATGTTTCCACAAACTAGTTCAGAAAAAACAATTTACAGATAAAATTAGAGGCATACAACTAAGTGCCAAGTGTTTGACTGAATTCCAGTTCTTGGTGAATGGAAAACCAGCAACTTCCTGTTACAAAATGTACCAACAGTTCACGTCTAATAATACGCATAAAATCTGACCATTTGTATACTTCAAATATAGATGTTTCTAAAAATAATATTCAAGCAGGATATTTTTAGCCAGGTAAACTTCTCAGGAGAGTGAATCTGGCTTTGGTTGAGATTCTACAGTTTGCTGCAAGGAAAAGCCAAATTAATGGGTTAAATTTTAAGAGCATCTCTTGATTTGTACCCGAATAAAAGTAGGAAGTTTAACCCCAAAGCTTAAATAAGCAGAAAGCAAGTGGGGAAAAACAGAAGAACAGAAAACACATCCTTCCATTAAAGGCCCAACTATCACTTTATTCAAAACTGTATCTTCTTAAACAGCACTTAAAATATTTATTCTGTGTTGCAAGTTTGGGTAGCTCAAACAAAATAATTATTGATTTAAAACCCTCCTTAATTTCCTCCACTTTGGTAGGAAGAAGGGACTTGTAGGCTAAAAGCACTAAAATACTCTATAAATTAAACAGAGATTTAAACCTAGCGCTGAGATAATGTGGAAACTGAAATTACAGACTAGACAGTGTTTCCCAAAGGACTCTTCAAAGGAAATAAGAGATAGCCAAAGACAGCCCTGAATTTCCAAAACCAAAACTGAATCTATCCTTCCTAACTCATTCAATAAAAGTTTTCTTCGCTTACAAGAAAAAAAAGAACACAGGTGGTGTTGGTCTCAATTTTCTTTCTTTTTGGTACATCTCAGGTCTTGGGAAAGGTTCATATTTTAACAGACCCTTTCGCTATAATTGGATTTTTCTTTCACTTTGAGAAGTAAAGCTCAGGTTTAGCACCAGGGTTTTAAAAAGCTGTATCTGTTGTTCTCCTCTACTAATATCCTTGTACCTCTCTGCATCTCCAGGAGATTTCTTTAGGACAGGCTTCATACTTCGTACCACCTGGTTTTTGATGAGAGCATTCTGCAGAAGACCAGAGAACGTGGCTTTATGAGGAGGTCTGCAAAGCGTGCCAGCGTGGTTTTCAGCCACTCGAACAGCTCAGGTGGTGCCTGTGCTAGGTCTACCATACACACAGATGCTTCAGCCTTTCCGTTTTCTCACATTACACACTTCTCAAATTAGAGTTCTTTGATCCACATTTGAACACCGACAAATTAGATCTATCAGCCTGCAGCTGGAGAGGTAGAAAGACCTAATGCTTCTCTGTTGAAGCCAATTTCCGTCCAGACAAGTCTCCAGCAGAAGTTGAGTGTCTAAGAGAACTGAAAGGTGGCACATCAAGGAACAGAAGTTCTGTGGAACACACAACGGACAAGTAAGAAGCAAAAACGTAGAAGCTTTCCAAGAAATTCACCAGTGAAGACAGGGAAGCACAGGGAGTAAGAAACAAGACTAAATAACTAACCCATTTCTGGTTAGAGGACCGCCCGACCAGCATGTCCTGCTTGGGTGCTGCTGTACGTCAAGCGTCAGAGCAGACGGTGATAAAAATTACTTGTTAAAACAGGGCTGAAGAGAGTGAGAGTGTTCACTGAAGAAATTGGATTTTCTGGAGTCAGCGAACAGTTTCAAGGACAGCGGGAGAACACATGGACACCATATGCAGACGCGTTTTGAACTGATTAACAAGTAGCAGCAAAGGAGAGAGATAATCTAATAGTCAGGGGACTAGGCAGTAATTTCCTACAGCACTGCAGACTGCACGACCTTGGGTAAGTTTCTTTGGGCCCCAGCCATTCATTTATAAAATAAGAACAATATCCCTACCTCCAAGGAGTGCTCTTAGGTTAAGTCGGGGGAAATTTGGAAGCCCCTTTGGTAGCACCTATTAGCAGAGATCAGAGGAACAGCGTAAAAGCCAAATTAAATTGGAAGCGGGACAAAGGGTTGTATTAACTGAGTGTTCTGAAAAACTAACCACGGACCTTAAAAACTGGAGTGAATTCAACAGCAGCGTTATTAGCTCAACAATAAGTATCTTTGGAAATCCCACCTCAGGCAACTCGACAGCGACAGTGCTGAACTTGGGAAGGAACATTCCACGATGAGCAAACGAGCTCAACAACTGTCACGATTAAACTGAAATCAGAGAAAAACGAAAAACCACAAACATTTTCACCCATTATGCAGGATAATTAAAAAATGAATGGAAGTTTGAATCCAAGTGACCTTTCACTGATTCCAGCTGAAAACCCAACGATGAAAGAACCTCCTGAGTTTCTAGAGCAACCGTACACCTCTAGTTCCAACACCGGGCATTAAAACAGGGCAGCTCTTTAGATTAAAAGACAATCACTGAAAACTCTGTGTTAATAATCACAATAAAACAACTTACAAATGGGTTTCAGTTTGGGTTTTTTCTCCTGTTTTCCCCCTTCCCCTTCAACCTGGGAACATTGAATTCGGAACAATCCCTCCCAACAATTTATTATTTACCAGCATGTAGCATAAATACCATCAAAACTATTGCAATCAAAAAAGGAGAAGAATTTGGCTACTTCACAGCCTCAGATTGCTTACAGCGTGTAAAAAAGAGTAACCATCAGAAAGCAGGATATAACAAGTTCCCTTTTGATAGGGGTGCACTTAGGTACATAACTATAATTATATAAGCAAGCTTATTAATACTAATTTGAAATTATTTTTGTGGTTATATATTTTTGTAGCTTGAATCCAGACTTCCTCCCAACTCTTCAGTAAAATTTCCTTGTACGCATCCTAAGTATGACCTCCTTTGGTGTCTTCCAACACTGCAGAAAGCTATCTTTTATGGTTATCAGTATTACCGACCACATTTCTCATCATTTCTTTTATAATTAGCTCAGCAGTGGTAGCGAGATCAAATTTTACACCACGGAGGCAGCTCGCATAACCACACTGAAACCAGCCCATGTTCATTTCGCTTTAAATGGGTCCAGATAAAGATTTCCTGGATTCTTATCCCTTCTGCAAGATGAGTCTGTAGTAAAACTGTGAAATCCAGTATCATGCATAAAAATGGTGACTGCGTGTGAGAAAGGAACGCAGAATTTCTCTGCAATATGCCTTATTAATATGCTTTATTCCAGGACAAGAGGTAATGGCCTCAAGTTGTGCCAGGGGAGGTTTAGATTAGATATTAGGAAGAAGTTCTTTGCTGAAAGAGTGGTCAGGCACTGGAACAGGCTGCCCAGGGCAGTGGTGGAGTCCCCATCCCTGGAGGGCTTCAAAAAACGCGTAGATGTGGCGCTTCGGGACATGGTCTAGGGGTGAAGGAGATGTTGGAGGCACTTCGGACTTGATGATCCTAGAGGTCTTTTCCAACCTTAATGATTCTATGATTAATCTTTCTATGAAGGTTTACACTAGCAAGATGGTTGTAGGGAGGTATAAACAGCTTCTGATAAAGTGAATTAAAATATAGAAAATTAATTACTAATATCGGAATTATTTGACTTCATTTGATTGCTAATGGCATGGGGGTAGCGAGGCAGAGACCAGTAGCTTGCAAGTCACATGGAATCATAGAATCATTTAGGTTGGAAAAGACCTCTCGGATCATCAAGTCCAACCTTCATCCCAACACCTCCCTGACCCCTAGATGTGGCTCATCAAGCAGTTGATGTGAGCCTGCATTTTAAGTGTGGAAAAATACTGGAGCAACCTACTAAGTAATCAATTTACAAGCAGCTAGAGTACTTCAAGGCAGCACACAACTCACCAAAAAAGCTCCCTGAAATTTGTCATTAGTGTGCTATCAACCTGGGAATGGCTATTCAATAGATTTTTTTTGTAGGGATTAGTGATGGAGCTTCTCTACCACTTCCATTCCATACCATTGTCATTGACTCCGACTACAGAATGGCTAAGGAGGAAAAAACCAGGGTGCTTCCAATCTCAGTGGGTATCAAAAATGTTTTTGGAGCACACCCCAGATCTAGATGATCTCCACAAATAGGAACACAACTAAATCACTAGAAGAAAAACCTAGTGTAAGACTAGAAAATGGGGAGATCTCTAACACCCCAGATCTCAAACGCCCAACTCAACATGATCTTCACAAACTGGGAAAGCAATGTGAAGATAAATCCAGATAAGCAAGGTAGTTTTGTTGCAGACAATGACATCTATCCGGTTTTGAACTGAATTCTGAAGAAAAGGTCTAGGCAAACTGAAAAGAGTTCAGTAGACAGCTCGAAGAGTTGTAAGAGCTCTCGAAATCCTGAGAGAAAAACTTAAGAGAATTAGGTTTGTCTAGTGCAGAGAAAGGAAAGCAAGGGAGAACAGGTTAACATCTAGTGAGCATCTGCCTTCCATGTCCACCAGGAGAGGATAACGTTCAGCGAACGCATCTTGCAAAGAAGTTTGCCAAGAAATAAGTCCCCACCCCCACCGAAAACTAAGGACGGTTACAGGTAACTGCTGAACACACACACTTGAATACCAGGTCAAATAGATGCCTCTCAGCATGAAGTGTTTTACTGGAAGGGTGGGACCGATGACCCAGTAAGGTCCCTGGGCTTTTAGGACTGCTAGTTACTTAAGATAGAAAGAGTAATTATTTTTTAGGTTCTCCAGAGAATGGAAATCAAGAAGCTGGAGAATACAACCTAGCAGCAATAAACACAGTAATTAAATCCATGAGCTCCTTTGGTGGCTTTCACAACAACATGGCAACAGGCTGTACTCCTGGACCGGTATCTTCCTTACTGCATCCTGCACGAACAACCTCACCGTGCCCATGGACTTCTAATCGGGGACGACCTCTGTCTTTAATAACTAATGCAAATTTAGTAGCCAAATCCATAGGACTTTTTCAGGATACCTAATAAATACCATGTTGGACATGGGAGATCGCTATCTCGCTATCTGCTCGACGGAAGTTTCTCTGGTAACAAAGTTAAATAATTCCAAAACAATGCTCTCTAAATACGGGTACAATTTATCGGCGGCGTTTTCAAATGAGACAAAATAAGCAGCAGTGCAACAGCAGGATACTGTTGTGCACAACACAGGGAATTTAATATGGAAAAATGAATGGAGCGTGTGTATCACTAACAATAAAACAGGAATGACACTGCCGTGATTCAGCGGCCCAAGATTTCCGACTAGCATTTACAATGGGCTTGATGCTGAAACCCTTAGACCTTTCTTTGGAAAGTGCCTCCGAAATACTCTGAAGAATGTTTTTTATAAATTGCACAGCATTTTAAATAACACATTGCCCTTATATGGCCTTAAGGCACCAAACTCCCAGTTACTATAAAATCCAGCTTACACATGAGAAACCATATCCAGAAGAACAAAAGAAAAATAATCAAAATACTGAGAAGTTTTCACTGACAGCACATTTCTCAAGTGGGACACCTTGATCTCCAGTGTGTTTTAAAAATGAGTACTTTAAAGAATACCACTTGCAGTGCCCATGTTCTCTGAAGAATCAGGCTCAGGAGAGGTACCATGTGGCACCAAAGAAAGCTCATGAACCCAGCACTGGTGTGCAAGTGGCTTGAAACGTGCTAGACCAGCATGAGAACATGGTCTAGTACCTTCACACTGTGACTTCTGGTCTACGCACTAGCCACAGGCTCTCCTCCAGTACAACCAGTAGACTAAGCGCAGGGAAAAAAGGTGTACAGAAATTCAAAGTGGAAGTACAAACACACACCATGATGGGAGAGAAAATTTCATATGCACAGTTAAAGGTACCCCGCCTATCTGCTTCATCCTTCCCATCATCTCTTTCCCTGTAAGCAGATGTCCTAACCATGAGGTCAAATTACTCTCTGTCCTTACTCTTATGCAACTGAATTTTGTGTTATGTAGTGCAAAGAGGACCAGCTTCAACGGGATTAAGAGTAAGTCCCTAAAATACTTCCAGAACATCCTGTGGCTTGTTGATTATGAAACCCTCCAGAGATAGGAGTTTGAACTCCCTTGTGTTGAAATAGAAGCTGAACTCAGATAGCCCGCTTCGAGGCAATGCTCTACCCGCTAAGCAGTTGAACAAAAGTGACGCTTCTCTGCCACTTGTGTTGGAAGTGGCCTGATACACCTCGGGTTTTGATAGAAATAGCTTCTGCCTCTAACTCTGAGAGAGAGTTTGGGGCTGTAAATTCCAAGTTCAACCTCAGCAAGGAATACAGCACAAGTGAAACAGATTTCGGTCAGTTTTATATCTTCTCTTTGCTTTTTCAATCCAAGTGTCACAATCTCTAATTCTCTCTCCACCCACACAGGAGGATATGATGTCCTTCCCCGTGGGCTCCAAACTCCATGTGGGGACTGAGATCTACAAAAGATAGGTGCCCAAACATTTGATATTGGTCCAACTGGTGGATCTAAACTCAAAATGCCATGACAAGAATATAGCTTCTCTCCATCACAGGGGGTGCCAGTAAAATGGTGAGGGCCACACTGGCGCTTGAGATAACATATCTGGAGGAGCAAGTGATTCCCACCATAGGACACATCTATGAATCTTGAGATATTTAGTCCTAGTGCGGTGTTAAGACTAAACCTTACTAGGTTTATTATCGGAGAGCACTTCCACACCTGAAGGTAGCTGAAGGTTTTCCAAGATAAAAATGCTTCAGCTGCTGACATACCATCTGGCAGCTGTCCATCCATCCCATTCCTCCTCCCTTGGGAAGGAGGGACAGGAGAAAAAGAGAAGAACAGTGCCCTTGATACAACCAATATGGAAAAACCTCCCTTCAGATAAAGACCAACGTCCAAATTACTACCTTCAATGGCAAAAACCTGCGTGCTTGTGTGGGCTGAGGGATCAAAGCTGGATCAATAAGAATAACAAAAAAGGACTGATGTTTATTCAAGATAATGGATAGTAAAACAAACCTCACTGGTTCACACCTTAAAAGGTGCTGGTCATCTGCTAGGACTGCTACCCGAATGAGGTTTCTGGGAACAACAAGCTTAGGATTTCTCCCGCTGCTCAAGGTATCCAAAATGCGACGTTATCTGAAATCCCTTTGGCCAAAATCACCCCGTTTCAATGTAACAGGTTAGCGTGAAGACCCTTTCATCGTGAGGACATAAAAAACAGGGTTGTTCCACATCTGTACAAGGGTTAAACACACCACAGTATTCCCCTTACGGCTGCAAACGCTCCGATCATTAGCTGTTATAAAAAGGGAAAGTCCTGATGAACAACAACCCCTTTTGCACAAATGTCAATTCCTATGCAGAAACCGAGGCGTGTCCGAAAGAGCAGCACGGAATTGCTGACATTTCACCATTGCAAGGACAGACTCTAACACAAGGCAAAAAAAGAGAGCGCTTGTTTCTCTCTTACGAGCAAGACGTGATGTGCAGGTCGGTCTGGCTGCTGCCACCACCCTGCCACCGGCACTTGTCTGCCTCCTTTTCCTGCTCTCGGCCCCTCAGGAACTGCTACAGTCGTATCTGTCTGGCCTGGGCAGCCCGACACGTCACCCTGTCTACCAGCAACCAAGGTGCAGCATATCCTAAAATGTAGGGCAGGGGACCAGACGTGCCCAATCAGTAAGCACGCTTGTCTGAAGAGAACAGGGTTACGAGGCCACAGATTTCAACATCTATATGGTAGGGATGATCCATTATTCCTCGAGGAAGGAACTAAAATTAAAAACCCAATAACTATCTGCCATCATTCCCCTATCCCAGTATAATGGTATCACCTTCTGCTGGGCTCAGATATAGTCAGGAGCAGCTTGTAACGTACATGGCTGTTGTCAAAATACCTCGCGCCGCTCTACAGCGATCCCGGTGCAGCGTGAATCGATTCTGCTCGCTGCAGAGACCATCTGCTTCGCTCGCCCCGCGGTACGCTGGCGCACACTGTCTGCTGACGCTGCCGTTGGGCACACCAGGGCACCAGCGGGCAAGGCAAGCCGCGCTGGGAACGCTCCTGTGCTGGCAAGCGCTAACGGAGCTGAGGAACACACATTTCTCCTCCCTACGCGGGAAGCAGCACAGCTAAAACAGGTTAGAAAACTGATAGATGTTGGAGGGAAGGCTATAAAATGCAGACGGATCATGTGCTGCACCTGTGATGTCATGCACATGCAGCACCAGAACAGAATTCCACTGGAGTATTCATTTCCTACATCATCGATTTAGTTCGGCTGCACTGAGGACAACGTGCAGACGGTAATTTAACATCAGGCACTGCCTCCCAGCCGCTCCCCGCACAGCTACAAACGCAGAATGTTCACGGGACTAAGGCTCCGGCACAGCACACGACCAAACACACAACACACTGAGGACAACCAGCAATCTCTCCCCACCCCAGGCACCCCACCCAGCCGTTACAATTAGCACCTACCGCAAGAACACAAAGAACACACACCACCACCACCGTCTGTGCCACCTCCCTTCCACAGGTCCCCCAGAGTTGAAGCAAAGGCAATGGAGAAGGCGAACAGCACCCTCAGCACCATCCCTCACCGCTCCACCGCCAGCTCCACCACACCGGCAAATTTACAGCACCATCCCTTGGTAACACATGCCCCTCTGCAGAACAGCAACCATCCCACCGCTGCAGACAGATGTTCTTACACACACAGAGCCCTGCTCCCACTGTTCACACCGCTCCTGCCTACCTCCAAAACCTGCTGCGCGCATTCAACACACAAACAAATCCTCACATACACCTCCCCAACAGTCGGTGCCTCCTAACCTGGGTGTCAAATCCATTTTCTACGGAGCTACTCTTCCTTGGTGGGAGTCCATCTCCTCCGTTTTCTTGTCCATTCGGATATTTGAGAGGAATCTGGCTGGAATACAATGGCTTCGTCACCTCCACCTTGCTCCCAAACTTCAGGTAGCAGGGCTGCGGGATGGTCCTGGCCGTTGGGACGTGCAGGATTGGAGCAGCGCTGTGCACGGGTTTCGGCAGTCCCGATTTCATTTTGGAGGCGACCAGGATGGCTGGCATTTTCTCTTTCTGCTTTCCTAACACGTTTCTGTCAGCAGCAGCAACGGCAGAGACAGCAGGCAGGGAGAGAGGCAAGGACACGCTGGGGAAGCTGCTCTACACTGAAGCAGCCTGGTTTACTGCAGGGATCTCCAAAGAGCTTAGAATTTAAAACCAGCCAAAAAGAAAAAAAAAAAAAAAAAAAAAAGAGGAAAAAAAAAACCCACACGCCACTTTCAGCCCAAAACACCTCCCAGCTTTCTGCCAGCCTTCCACCTGTTTCCTCTAATTTTATTTTCAGTTCTTCACCCCTCTCCTCCTTCCTATTTCTGCCGTTATTCAACTTGCTCCTTCCTTTCTCTGGCTGAGTCCTGTGATTTTCTTCCCTGGAAGCCGGAGACTTTCACTCCGGTGATTTTTCTTCCCTGGAAGCAGGAGGCTTTCACTCCATTATCTCCTCACTGCATCTCCCAGGCGAGGCAGCCCTTTGGAATGGACGAAGAAGGACCCTCTGCCGCATACGCTTCTCCTTCTCCTTCCGCAGGCACTGGCGAGCGAGCGAGCAGGATTTCCAGCTTAAGATGTCTTTCTTCAGCCTTAGCCCAGAAGCAGATGCAGCTCAGCGTGTTAATGACTGATGCCCTTGGGTACGAGCCTTAGAGAATCAAGCTTCTTAAGCCTTCCTAGCTGCCAACAGGACACGGGTGCCCGCGGGAGCGTCCACCGAGGGCAATTCGAAATAAAAATTCCCCGGCTCCCCCGGTGCTGATCTTCAAAACCTAGGCGAAGGCGGGGGGGG